>APFE030417890.1:9768-33139 GCA_000404065.3 Pinus taeda
AAAAAAATGAAAAAAAATGAATATTTTTGTTCCAAACGCTTTTTTCCCGCTTTTTTCCGCTTTTTTCCCGATTTTTCCGATTTTTTCATTTTTTTCCCCGCGCCGATTAAATCCCGCTCGCGCTTTTCACAACATTGAGATATGGAGCAACATTAGCATGTTGAATGATCATGAATCTAAACTAGGAAATAGAAGCATGGAAGAACATATATATTAACAAGAAGAACAAGTTATATTAGCTGCAAAAAGGAGTTATATCAGCTGAAAAATCAGATTAGAAATTTCTCCCAAAAGACAAGGTAAAGTGAGAAAATGAATTGCTCAAATTAACCAAAGTGAGAGTGTGAAATGCTAGATCTATGTCATGTAAAAAATGAAGATAAAATTGCAGAAGATTAAATCAACTTAAGTAAAATTTCAGATCACACACATGCAAAGCATCCTCTCCCAAAAGAGGGGTGGGACACTGGGATGCCAAGAGGATGATTCTCAAATTCCCTCAAAGAAATTTTGTTATTTTATTAAAGTGAAGAAGCCCTCTAATGAAAAGAGGACTTGGATCTTTTGAGGGTAGTTTACAAAGGGGCTCAAAGAGCAATTACTCCTCCTCAAGTAAACTAAATGCATATGGAAGAAAAATTACAATTACTTCCAACAAAGTACAATGAGAAGTCCCCAAATGGGACACTTCGCTTTCCTCAAGATGATGATTTCTCAACCAATGGGTTCTCAAAGGAAGCTCCTTGCAAATGGAAGATGAGAGAAAGTAAGTACTTTGTAAGAGAAGAATTTGGACAGGAAAGGCTCCAATAATATGTTCTTGATCTTTAAACAATACTTCTCAAAATGAAGCCCTTAAATCTTTCTAGAGATCTACACAAGGCAAGAGAGAGAAACAAGTTAGCTTCATGATAATTTTCAAAGTAGTAACATACAATATAGAACAAATCCATGCAACAAGAGAGGGTCTCTCTTATGCAAGCAAGGAAAGGCTAAGCCTTTTGCAAAAGCTCTCAAATGCTAGATGAATCAACTCAAGTACATATCATTG
Source organism: Pinus taeda (assembly GCA_000404065.3). Lineage (NCBI taxonomy): Eukaryota > Viridiplantae > Streptophyta > Pinopsida > Pinales > Pinaceae > Pinus > Pinus taeda. Next base: position 10,820 of record APFE030417890.1, read on the forward strand.
ATCAAGAAAGATTTTGAATTTAGATTTTGTGATCTTAGCAAGCTAAGGTAAAGGAAACTCCCTTCTTCGATTTCTTTTGAAGAGATCCTTGAGAGCATTGGTAGGGGTCCTTCTACTCTTGTCCTTGAGAGTGAGTTTGTCTATATGAAGAGTTACCTCACACTCGAGCAATCTTTTAACAAATAGTTAAATTTCTACACACGTTGAAAGAGATGTTAGCTCTCATAAAGGGATTAGATTATTCAATGGAGGAGAAGGCTAGAGATTTAACTGAGAATCTTCTAGTGCTCCTCTTCCTAGAGTATTTCTCTAAACCAAAAACTATGAAAGGTAGCTTATATATATTAAACCAAATTAATGGCAAATTGAGATTTAATACAATCCAAAATACTTGTAGAATATGAAGCACAAAAGTTGAAATAATATCACCTTTCAATTCTAGAAGGAAAACATTGACACAAGATAGTACCCCAGAGTCTTTTATTATAGCATAAGGAAGTAAATACAAAATTTAGTAGAGTCTCCCCAAGAACAATAGCTCGTTCCAAAGATGATTACAATAGAGTCCACGACTCATTTCAATAAGAGATTGGGAGAAAATCCCAATGTAAACCCCAATGTCAAGTGGAGAAAATCTCAAGGAAATTTGAATTTGCTGATTGGAGCTCCAAATGCCAAGTGTAGAAACAAATCTGGGAGGTGGTAGCATTATTCTTCTCATTATTCATGTGCAAAACCAAATTCCTTCTTGCTTTTGCCATGTGTGTTAATTTTTGGTAGCATCAGAAGTGCTCAAGCCTTGAAAATTGGTGGAGAGGCTAAGGCACATGAGTTCTAAAGAACCCAGAAACCATTTGTTGAAATTCCACCCAAATTGTATTTTATTAAAATAATTAATATTTTTAATGGAGTTCCTAAGTCTAAACTTAGGGAAATTAAAATATTAATGGATATTAATCAAAATATGGGTGATAATGGTCTAGAAGGCGGATCAAGTCATGTTTTAATCTTAGCCGTTGATTAGAGACTTAATCTTGGCCGTTGAAGACTCAATAGGAAATGTAATATGTATAAAATGGAAGCTTGGGGTTCATTTGGATTTTTTGAGGTAAGAAGTTCTCAAGAGGAAAATTGATTGGGGAGATGTTGTAACAGAGGGGCAGTGAGAATCCGGGAGGACTTTTTGGAGAATATTGACAGAGAGGCGGAGAGAGCTTGCAGAGAGGTAGCACAATAGCCGGGAGAGTTGACGCTAGGCCAGTTTGGGCCTACGTAGTCCTGACATAGAGCAAAAAAGCTGCTTGTCACACAGAATCCAGAACTGCCGGAACTGCTTGGAAAATTGCTAGAATTGCCGGAATTTCTAGAACTGTCGGGAACTATCGAAACAACCAGGAGAGCTGATGCAAAGGGTAGAGAAGGTGACGTAGGGCTGACGTAGAGCCAACGCAGAAATAGCTGGGGTTAGCTAGTGTTATGCCAGATCAGCCAAAATTTTGCTGGGTGAAGTGAGGTAAAACTCACTCAGATTTTCCGCCAGTGTTTTATTTGTAAAGGATTGCAAGACGAGCATCCTAGATATGTATTCTGATATTTCTCTTGCATAATAATAAACCCTCAAAGCTGCTACATTGGTTTTCCCGCATTGGGTTTTTCCGGGGACTATTGTGTCCAAAAATAAGTGTGTCCTATTTATCTTTTCTTTGCTCCGTTTTCTGTTTCATAAGATCAAATATTTAATTAGTGTAGGTTGCAGAAGTAATTTGCTTCAGTATTCGGAAGAATAACTTGATGAATGTAATTTAAAAATAAAGTAGGTGAAGTAGATTCAGATTTACTGCAGTAGGCGTTCCTTGAGGATTGGTAATTTTCACATGGTATTGAAGCATTGATTTTGAAACAGGAAGGGCAGATCCAGTGTTGAGCAGTGAGGCCGAAAGTTGCGCTTGGCAGCAATTTCGAATCCCCTTGAAGGGATTTTGCAGTCCTTGCCGGGAAGCAGATCCGAGGAAATCTCTCTTTGAGTGAGATGATAGAGAGGTATGATTTCCAGTTTGTGAGTTTGCAGAGGCAGAGGGAGTGACGCAGAGCCTCACCGCAGTGCTTGAAGGGCGCAGTTTCTGCCGGGGCAGAAATCCGTTGGAAAAGAATGAAGACACGTAGAAGGGGAATTTTCTCCTTAGAGAACTTTCCACCAGAAAGTTCAACTTTCTCACTCGCTGAGCTGCTGAGCAGTGCTAAGTAGTGACTAGAGGAGTCAGTTCAACCGTTGGGTGAGATGGCATCACATGGGTTCAGAGATCAGGACAGGTTGGATGGTGCTTCCAACTATGTCATATGGAAGACCAAAATCTTAGCTATTCTAGAGGAATATGATCTCGAGGTCTACGTCAATAGTGTTATAGTTGTTCCTGCTAACAACGATCAAAAGAAGAAGTACAAAGCCGAGCAGGGGAAGGCAAAGAGGCTCATTCTTGATGGATTTCGAGATCATGTGGTCTCACACTTGCAGGGCAAGGATACAGTCCGAGAGATGTGGGAAGCCTTGTCTTCTCTGTAAGAAGTTTCTTCCGAACAACGGAAGATGTACTTAGAGTAGAAGTTGTAGCGGACTTTGATGCAGAAAGGAGAAGGGGTGAACCACTATCTTCAATGTCTTCAGGACACTAGAGACCAACTTGCTGTAGTGGGGTCCACTCCTCAGTCAACTACGATGGTGAGGATAGCCCTGAATGGTGTCTCGGATGAATGGCAAGTTTTGTCCAAAGCATATTGGGCAGAGAAAAACTACCTTCGTGGGAGGAGATGTGGGCGGCTCTTCAATAGGAGGAGTTAAGGAGGGAGCTAGTGAAGGTCAACCTCAGTGGCAGTAGTGGGAGTGGAACAAAGACGAAGGAGGAGGAGGAGAACACAGCTCTAGCATTGAAGGGACAACAGAAGTTGAAGAGAAAGGACATTTCGAAGGTGAAATGTTTCAATTGTGGCGAGATGGGCCACTATGCATCCCAGTGTCCTTTGAAGAAAAAGGACAAGGATGAGAAACATGATCCTAAGGCTGCTTCAACAAAGATTGATGAGGATGAGTTTGCCATGAGTGCCCACACATCTCCAGGAGGGAGATGGGGTGATATTGAGCTGTAGTTGGGAGGACTACATGTGGGCAGGATCCTTGAGGAGTCCACCTCTTGGATCAATTCCTTGTTACAAGAGCCCAAGATTCAGCAGTAGCGAGATGGACTTGTTGTCGCACAAAGTGTCTAGGCAGCGCGACAACGCTCACAGTAAGCGATGTCACTCTAATCCTTACTCACTCCGTTTAGACTCTCTCTTAGACAAGTCAAGGGGGGTAGTCCCTAAGGGGAATGAATGAGAAAAGCTTGTGGAACACACACTCTAGGAGACCTAAAGATGGAAAACCTGATAAATTTAGGACAAATCTTGGTTAACTGATATGAATAGATTAAACCCAAGACACAAACACAAGGATAGAAATGATTATAGACCAGTGCCTTCGTATTCGATTAACCATAGATTAAGTAAAAACAAGTTATCCAAAGCAATTTACAAATGTGACGAATAATGATAATCATGAACGATTAAATGTAAACGCCCAAAACCCTATCATGCAAGAGATTCCAGATTTAAAATGATTTTCATTAAAGACCCAGATCTAGAATTTAATTAACTTTCTCTTATAGCCAATATAAATTTTAAAACATTAATCGCACTTGACAATAGAGAAATGTTACCACAGAATGACACCAAGGAAATTTATGTAATCAATTCAATTGTTCCTTAGGAAATTAATTAAATGTGGTAAATGAAGAAATCAAAATCTTATAATATGACAAAGTAAATCAAAGGATTAATAAATTGAAATTTTAATGGACCATAGGCCACATTAAATTTTTTAATGTGAAAGCGCAAATCCCTTTTTTAATTTAATTCCTTAGTCACCAGAATTTAATTTTTTTTAGATTTTTTAAATGTTTTAGATTTTATTAAAATTTTTTAGTTTTTAATTTTTAGAATTTTTTGATTTTTAAATGTTTAATTTTTTTTTTTTTTGTTCTTAAATTTAGATTTTTTTGAATTTTAGATTTTGAATTTTATAAAATTTTATGATTTTTTGATTTTTTTTTTTTTTTTTTTTATTTTTTTTTTAAAATCATAAATAAAAATAAAAAGTGAGAAAATCAAATTAACAAACTTATTTAACTAAAGCTTCAAAAATGCAATCGGGTTATACATACAAAAGAAATAACTAACCGAAAACCCTAATGAAACATAAACATAAAAAAAATCGAACCTAAATCGCAACAATACAAATGAAAATAAAAAAATCGAAATGTTAAAGTCTAAACTAACTCATGAGAAGTTTCAAAAAAAGGTCGAAGTGTTTTTGTTTTACTATGTATGCAGGTTTGCAGCGTCGGCAAGGAGAGGAACAGGGATGATGGCAACAAGGAGAGAAAAGGGTGCGATGGACTGTGCGTGGATGGAGAGGAGGGCGATGTAGGTATGGCAGCAACTTTTTTTTGCAGGGAATGAAGGAGCAAGGGAGACGACGATGAAGGAAAGACGCTAGGGGTAGCGAGGGGATTGACTTGGATGTGTTGCAGGGATAACGGATGGTAGATGGGAGAGACTGCAATGCGGGTAAGGGGAATGGAGCAGCGAATGAGGGTAGTGGGCTGGCAGAGGGAGAAGCTGGATGAAGCTGAGAGAGGCAGAGGAGCATGTGGGGAAAAGGGACGCGCGGATCTGAGGGCATAACTGAGGGTGAGGTTTAGCAAGGTTGGAATGTAGCGATGAGCGGAGGAATGGAGCAATCGAGGTTTTGATGGCAGTAGGAGGGCAGCAAGGGTAGGGACAACAGGTTGCAGGTAGTGTTTGGAAACGCAGGAGGGCGTTGACAGATTCGTGGAGAATGCAGGTAGCAACAAAACGCTGTGGGCCTGCCAAAAAAATTCGAAATTTTTCTGCAGTGGAGAAATTGAAAACCCAGGCAGTAGACAAGTAGCCAAAGAACCGAAGAGAAATTTCCAGATTAAGATGTTATACTTCTGCTTAAGATTTACTAGTGAAACCCTTAAAAATTTAAATTATTTCTATATTTAAAAATTAAAAAGAACCTTCGACTGCAAAAATTTGGATAGAATCCTTGCAAAAATGATTTTGAGGCTAGATCTTACCCTCCAGGGCCTAGATCTAGCTTCAAATCAAATTTCACCCTCAGATCTGCAACCTGTACCTGAAAAGAAAAACACCCAGAACCTGGATATACAAAAAATAAATAAAACCCCAGAAGCCCAGGTTAAAAAACCCAAAAAACTTTACAGATCTATGCACAGGAATGGCAGATCTATCAAATCTGGGGAGTGAGTCCAACTCCACTCCCAGATCTAATAATCTAGTTCTCTTAACAGTCATATTCATCAATTTCGCACATAAAAAATTAAATATTTTAAATTTTAAAGGAGGTGCTTAGCTCAAAACCCATCATGCATCACCAATAAAAATCTTATGATAAACCGGGATCAAATTAAGTTGTGATCTTCAAAAAACACGGATTGGGAGTTGGCTGGTCCACCTGAAAACTTCCCTAAACGCTCGATGATCTAAAAATCAAGATTTTCTTGCAAAACTCAATCCAACCATCAAGATGGAGCGAAAAAATGATAATAAAATTAAGATAAATAGAGATACTTGTTATTACATTCAAAATTTAAATTATCACTTAAACCCCAGCAACTGAGCAAGATACTTGTATTCAAATCACTCTTCAGAAGCTATCATGAATGGATAAAAAAATTTACGCATGAAAACGAAACAACTTACAGTATTTCCTTAAAGAGTAACACCGACGAAAATTAACCCCAAAGTCTTTTTTTATTATTCAGAAAAAGATTACACAAGAGATTTTCTCTTAGCACACAACTCAAAGGTCAGATCATTCGATTGACAAATGACTTTCTATTTAAAGATAAATCCTCCAACGACTAGTTCGAGTGATCCTCGTCAAAGCAATTTCCACTGTTGACGAGGATTAAAATTTCTTTTATTTTCATTCGTCGAAATATTTAAATATTTGGGGAAATTCGAAAATTTCAATAAAGTGCATTTTAATTAACTCAAAAATTAAATTTTTGAGCTAATTTCCCCAAAATTTTGACTTTGACTTAACCCCAAGGATCAAAAGCTTAAAATTGATCAAAATAATTAATTTACCTTAGTCTTTGGACCTCTAAAAATTTAATTTTTAAAGCCTGACGAATTTTTGCCTTCGGAGAATTTAAATTTACCTAGGACCTAGAATTAATTAAATTGATGGCTTAGGATTTTAATTAATTTTTAGTCAGAAAATTTAATTAATTAACCTATGAGAGGATACATTATTTTTCCAACCCTCAAGACACTTTACATCATGATTTTAATATCTTTTTACATCTCAAGGGGGAAAACCCATTTATAAAAAACCCTCATAGACTACCCATTTTTGCGACACAAATATAATCCAGCAGACCAAGCAATTTGTAATAAAATAACCTAACCAAATAGTTAGGATTATTTCCAAATCACTTTTACATAGATTCGATCTAGAACACTAAGACTCGCATAAGATCCCAGTGACAAAATACATTCTGGCTTTGGGGTGAGATTGAAGGAAAACTTTGCAGACCATCCGAGAATGGATCAGTGAGACAAAAAACCTCCCAGAATGTAGATCGTCACAAAAAAAGTAGGTTCACCTAGGCAATTACATACATGACACAAATTTGCTGAGATTATTTACATCATATTCATGCAGAATGGGTTTACATTATAACATGATGATCAGGCTAATGATGATATTTGAACGAAACAGACACATCGATTAGGCGCTATCCCATTTGCGAAAAAAGGGGTTGTACTACTATGGGTCGTTGACACGTAGTGGTCAACAGGACTTAGTGTCAGATGATGCCGTGGATTGTTTGGAGGACAGATGCAGTAGTTGGGGACCAGAGACTGATTAGCGCAAAGCGAGGTTGGCAACAATGCAGTTGACACAGTGCAGGAGTCAACAGCAACGCAAAAGACTCAGAGGGTCAGAATCAATAGTAGTCAGATTCCAACATTCATTGTATTATGTTGAACACATTTAAGTTCAACTAATTTTGGATGTTTTTTAGTTGCTTCTCTCGGCAACTGAGTTGTAGTACGGATGCAGTGTTAGTAGTGGCAGTGCTAGCAACATAGCAGATGCAACATTTGAGAGGGAGCTGTAGTACGGATGCAGTAGTGGCAGTGTTGTGGGCCGTAGTACAGTAACAACAGCGACACAGTGTTGGTGGCAGCCACAGTGCAGAAAGGAGGTGCTTCAGAAATAGAGCAGCATGCAGGTGGACATTGTTGCTAGAGCACTTTCCTCGCTAAGAGGGAGTGTTAGTTTTTGGTAGCATCGGAAGTGCTCTAGCCTTGAAAATTGGTGGAGAGCCTAAGGCACATGAGTTCTAAAGAACCTAGAAACCATTTGGTGAAATTCCACCCGGATTGTATCTTAGTAATGGGTATTAATCAAAATATGGGTGAGAATGATCTAGAAGGTGGATCAAGTCATGTTTTAATCTTAGCCGTTGATTAGAGATTTAATCTCGGCCATTAAAGACTCAACAGGAAAAGTATAAAATGGAAGCTTAGGGTTCATTTGGAAACACACACAGAGAGATTGAGGAAATCGATTTTCTGAGGTGAAAATTTTGAAGAGGAAAATCGATTGGGAAGATCTTACAGCAGAGGGGCAGTGGGAATTCAAGAAAATAACTTTTCGGAGAATACTGACAGAGCGGCGGAGAGAGCTTGCAGAGAGGCAGCGTAGTGGCTGGGAGAGCTGATGTTGGGCTAGTTTGGGCCCATGTAGTCCTGACGTAGAGCCAAAGGGGCCAGCACAGAGCAGAAAAGTTGCCTGCCACACAGAGTCTAGAACTGTTGGGAACTTTCGGAACTGCCAAGATAGCTGATGCAGAGGGTAGAGAAGGTGACGTAGGGCTTACACAGAAATAACCGGTGTTAGCTAGTCTTGTGCCAGATCAGCGGGAATTCTTCCAGGTGAAATGAGGTAAAACTCACTCAGGTTTTCCGCCAGTATTTTCTCTAGACGAGCATCCTAGATATGTATTCAGATATTTCTCTTGCATAATAATAAACCCTGAGAACTGCTGCACCGATTTTCCTGCATTAGGTTTTTCCGGGGACTATTTTGTCCAAAAATAAGTGTGTCCTATGTATCTTGTTCTTTGCTTTGTTTTCTGTTTCATGAGATCAAATATTTAATTAGTGTAGGCTGCATAAGTAATTTGCTTCAGCGTTCAGAAGAATAACTTGATGAATGTAATTTAAAAATCATGTAGGTGAAGCAAATTTAGATTTGCTGCAGTAGGGGTTCCTTGAGGATTAGGAATTTTCACTATGTGTGGAGTATATTAGGTGGAGAGGGAAGCATATATCTACGAAATCTTCAACCAACATCTAAAGGAGAGATACTTTTGCAAATTTACCCAAACTGTGGTGCGTTGAAGCTGCTAAGGCTGTGTGTAGACTGTTGTGTGTTAATGCTTCCTTCAAGAGTTGCGTACAAGTGTGAGGTTGGTAGATTATAGTGGGGACAATGTTCCAAAAAAATCTGAAATCAAATATTTGATACAATCTTCACAATACGTTGGTCTGCCAAGTGAAAGTCGACATTGCTAAGTCGTGCCCCAATCTGGCCCACAAATTTATTTTCACCATGTGCAAATTTCCTTGTGTCATGTGGGTGCCCACTCAACCACCAACTTGTCACTTTAACTTGACTTGATGACTTGAGTGATTTTCCATGTCATTTTCACTTATATTGGCATGTGGGTATTTTATTTTTCTCCACTTATTTATTTTTTGGGCTATTTATTGCTACATTTTCCCCTAAACTTAGGAAAAAGTGGGTTTTGGGGGTTTAAAGTAATTTTTCACCCTTCAAACTGTGTCTTAGTAGAAAGTTGAGGAATGGAGGTCCAATTTTCCCTGCACATACCCCCTACAACTTCTCTAGACATCATTTATTAAAATTTACATAAAATATATTAAAAATCCCGTCCTACAAGAAATTTTAATAATTTAAAAAATGACACCTAGACCTAATCAAATTCCATGAAATTTTACAAGTGATCTAACATGGTAATATACATCGACTCTAGACACTAGGACTCTCTTAAGGCCTTACCATCAAAGTCACGCTCCAACTTTGGGGTATATATGGGAGAAAAAATTCAATTAATTATTAAGTGCTGAAAAACACAAATAATTAATTAAGTGAAAAAACTCTGTTGACCACTATGTGTCAATGGCCCATAGCAGTACACCCCCTTTTTTGCAAAAGGGATAGCACCTGATCGATGTGTCTGCATCTTCCATGTATTATCATTAGCCTGATTGTCATGTTATAATGTAACCCCATTTTGCATGTATATGATGTAAATAATCTCAGCAGATCTGTGTCATGTAATAGCCTAGGTAAACCTATTTTTCTGGTAATGATCTACATTCCGAGAGGTTTTTTGTCTCACCGATCCATTCTCGAATGGTCGACAGAGTTTTCCTTCAGCTTTACCCTAAAGCCAGAATGAATTTTGTCACTAGGATCTTAAGCGAGTTCTAGTGTTATAGATCGAGTCTGCGTAAGAGTGATTTGGGAATAATCCTAACTATTTGGTTAGGTTATTTTATTACAAATTGCTTGATTTGCTAGATTATATTTTGGCGTCACAGAACTGGGTAGTCTGTGAGGGTCTTTTGCAAATGGGTTTTCCCCCTTGAGATGTAAAAAATGTAAAAATCAAGATGTAAAGTGTCTTGAGGGTTCGAAAAATAATTTATCCCCTCATAGGTTAATTAGTTAAATTTTTTGGCCAAAATTAATTAAAATCCTAAGCCATAAATTTAATTAATTATAGGTCCTAAGTAAATTTAAATTTTCCAAAGGCAAGATTCATGGGTCTTTTAAAAATTAAATTTTAAGAGGTCCAGGGACTAAGGTTAATTGATTATTTTGCTAAATTTTAAGCCTTCGGTCCCTGGGGTTAAGTCAAAGTCAAAATTTTGAGGAAATTAATTCAAAAATTTAATTTTTGAATTAATTAAAATGTATTTAATTGAAAAGTTCGAAATTTCTTCAATAATTAAAATTTTGATGGATGAGATTAAAAGAAATTTTGATTCTCATCAATGGTCGAGATTACTTTGACAAGGATCACTTGAACTAGCTATTGGAAGATTTATCTTTAAATAGGAGGTCAATTGTCAGTTGAGATCATCCGATCTTTTAATCGTGTACTAAGATCTCAAGCTCTCTTGTATACTTTTTTGAATTAATGCAAAAGTCTTTGGGGTTTCAACGTGCTGTAGTGTTCCTCTTCATGAATTTATGGTAACATTGTTTTAGTTTCTGCTTAATATTATGTGAAAACTATCAATCAATAGTTCTCTTAGAATAATCTGAATACATGTATCTTATTCAGTTTGTTGGATCTAGGGGTAACATTTTTAATTTTGATTGAAGTAGCAGGTATCTCTATTTCTTCAGAATTTTATTGTTGTTCTATTTCTCTATTTGATTTGGATGGTTGATCTAGTGTTTGCAAGATTCTCTGGTATCTCATTAGCGTTTGGGATAGCCTCGGTTGGACCAACCAACTCTCAACACATATTTTCTGAAGAGCCCTACTTCATATAAGCCTCAGGATTTATCTAATGATAATTTATTTATTTTTTTTTTTTTGCAGGGTGTTTTTGGGCTAGTACCTTTCTAAAATTTCAAAATCTTTTAAATATTTTGTGGAAATTTTGATAGATCTAGCTATTAAGAGCCTTAAATTATCAGATTTGGGAGCGGAGTTGGACTCATACTCCTCAGATTTGATAGATCTGTAAATTATTTGTATAGATCTGTATTTTATTTGCATAGATCTGTTATTTGCTTGTGTAGATCTGAAATTTTTATAACATAATTTTGAATTTTAACACTTGGGTTTTTGATATTTTCTCTATTTTTGTACATATTGGGTATTGGGTTTTTCTCTTTTCACTTGTGCAGAAATAGATCTGAGAAATCAGCCAAGAAAATCTTCAGATCTCAGCTAGATCTAGACCCTGGAGGGCAAGATCCGGGCTCAAAGATTGTTTGTAGGAATAGATCTGAGAAATCAGCCAAGTAAATCTTCAGATTTGAGTTAGATCTAGACCCTGTAGGGCAAGATCTGGGCTCAAAGATTGTTTGCAGGAATAGGTCTAAGAAATCAGCCAAGTAAATCTTCAGATCTGAGCTAGATCTAGACCTTGGAGGGCAAGATCTGGGCTCAAAGATTGTTTGCATGAATAGATCTGAGAAATCAACCAAGTAAATCTTCAGATTTGAGATTTTCAAGTAGATCTGGGGGTTTTGAGACAGATCTAGGCCCTGGAGGGCGATATCTTATCCCAAATCTTTTTACAAGGCTAACCATTAAAGATTTTGCAATAAATCTGAAGATCTGAAGCAAAATATTTTTTTTCAGAACAAGGATTTCAAGTTTTGGGGCTCCTAAGCCCAGATCTGCCTTCGCCTAGCCCAACGCTAGTTCTATTGGGCCTAGGGCTAGCTCTTATTGGCCCTAGATTCGCTTGCTCCATTTCTGATTTGAATATTTGATTTTCTGAAGCTAATCATTGGTGGGTTTTTGCAGAAAATTTGGTAAAAATTTGTGTTCCAGATATTGAATTTTTTTTGGCAACTTGGGCAAGTATGGTCATTATTTGATGAAGTGTTCAAAGAAGAAGGGAGATGATGAGAAGAAGGGGAAGCAGGTTGGAATGGCTTGAAATCATTTTAGGAGAAGAAGCAGGGGGCTTCCAGTGGCAGTGATACTTCCAAGATGGGTGTAGTTCATGTGACAAAGTTTGTTGCAGTGATGAGTGCTAGGAGTTGGGGCAGTGTCACCAATAGTGATAGTGATGGCGAGTTGCTTCTGAGTTGCGAGCATGTTTTAGCTAATTTGATGTATGGGCCAATGTTATATGAATGAAATGTCCTAGAGATTTATTTATCTCGAGAAGCTTGCATCATTTGCTTTGAAGTATAAATGCTTGAAGGTCACTTTTCTTTTCTTTCTCTCAACATTGTAGGAAGTTGACTTTCTGGGCCTCCTTGATCAAGAAACCAAGTTCTTACTCATCACTATCCTTGACTCCATATCCCCAAGTGAACTAGGCACTGATCACTCAAAAAGGGTGATCATTTCAACCCTCTTTTAACCATTTCCCCCTTTTCCCCAAGTCTAGCCCCATTAGTTCACCTAGGGCATCAATTTCCCAGGAATTGACCCAAGGAAAATATTCAATCTCCTTTAGGCTACTGCGTTGGTGGGTCCCCTCTCTCTCCTCCAAATCTGAGGCAATTCTAACAGTGGAATCTCTGGGAATCTCAAGCCCTAACTCCAAGATCGAATAGTGCCTAAGCATCACCAAATTCTTGTTTGGTTCTTTCCATGTTTCCCCTCACCTTGTCCAGGATAGGAACATCATTGGTTGCTACATTCTATCCTTGAACCTGGGCTGGGTCCGCTTGGCCTCGTGTGGTCCCACTTCTAAATAAAGACTATTTGTCAAGGACCATTTGGGAATCCAAGTTCTCCAAGGATTATAGGGATTGAGAAACTTGCTCATAAGCCTATCTTTTCTTTGTCGACCCTCCAATGCTCACCCCTTATCCTTGGTGAACCAAGTCTTCTTGCTTAAAGAGCAAGCAAGCCCCATTCTTCACCCCATCCTTGGGAAAGGGTTTCCAGGGTCACTTCTCACCTATCCATTGACATATAATTTATAAGTGAATCCCTACACTATCGGGACTCCTCCCATCGGTGAAAGTTCATAAAGAGAAGGGACACTTAGCTGTGGTGACAATGGGCTAAGCCTCCACAGTTGCCCTTGACCTAGCAGTTTCCCTCTTAGGAACCCGTTTAGGCCCCCTGTTGGTTTGAGTGGTAACATTTTTGGCGCCTTTGTTGGGGACACGAAGCGTGTGTTTTGTTTCCCATATGACATATTGACATATCAATATTGGCGACTCCACTAGAAGAACGAAACCCTAGTTCTTCATTGAGCATTAAAGTTAATGCTTGTAGGTTGAAGCAAGCATCTATCAAGGCACCTCAATTCACCCTGGCGACTCCATTATAACCTTAATATGCAAAATCATAGAAGATGGAGATTTCTCTTGATCCTATATTTGAAAAGCTTAGTAACCAAGAGATTCAAGAGCTGCAAAGGAAAGTGGTTGAATATGCAGAATCCTTTCAAGATATGTTGGAGAGATTGGATATGGAATTCATGTTAAGTTTTTATAGGTTGCAAAATGTACAACTTGACATAATAAGGCATGCTTATGAAGAGGATCCTAGTTGCCTCCATGACCTTGCTCACATAACCTGTGCTATGAAAATTTTGGATAACCTCATCAATAACAATGGGAATACCTCCTCTAAGGATGACAAAGATTTGGATCCCGCAAGCTTCCAAATGACGCAAGAAAGAATGGATGAATATAGTAGGTCATGTAGAGAGGTAGTATGGGAATATAATTCTAATGAAGTTTTCTTCTGCTTATATTGTGAAGAAGTGAAGCTTCATAAGACGAAATGTGAATATAAAGGGAACCCTACTAATGCTCTCCTCTTAGAAGGATACTACCAGAATCATGTAACAAATACCTTAGCCATTGTTCTTCAAGAGAAGAGAGAAGAAGGAAGGTCTTGCTTGTCAAACAATCAAGATGAAGATGACCTCAAGGACCTCGGTGATGAGCAGGAAGATGAGTCCTCGTGGGGACTGCAAAACGAGCAAGATGATTTTGAGGACACCTATGTTGGGAAGGATGAATTTCTTGAGACCAACCCTACCTTTCTCAAGGATATTACTCCCAATGAATTCTCTTTTGAAAACCTTGCAAGAGATGACCCCATTAGCCCCTTGAAAAATGAGATTGAAGGTTATTTCCAAATTGAAAGGGAGAAATGGGAAATTGTTGGTCCTCAATTTGATTGTGCTCCCATTTATGACACCGACAAGGAGGGTGAGGACGAGATTGGTCTTCCCTTCCCCTTAGGCGTTATTTATGATGACATACCCACTGATACCCTTGGAAAGGAGAATTATGGACAACCTTTGATGGAAGTGATTGACTCTCCTTTTATTGAAAGCCCAATCTTTGACTCTCCTTTTGATAAAGGCCCAATCTTTAATATTTATAATGAGGAAAGCAACGAGGCTCTTACCAACCCACCTTATGATTATGTATTCAAATCACTTGTGCCTTTAGGTTGTGGGGAAGGAAAGCTTGTTGAATGTGACACTTCAACCTCCCCTTTGCCTTTCCCTCTTGTTCATCACCTTGAGTCTTCCTGAAGTTCGTCCCTCATCCCTTTGGGTATCACCTCGAGTGACCATGCCCCTTTTCCCTTTTCTGAATATGGTGTCAAGGAGGAACCCTTCATTGAATATACCTTAACCCCTTTGACCCATTCTCAGGATTGTGATCACTCTGCATCCTTCCCTCCCCGCCGTGACCATCACATTGAGAGACCTATTTGTTGCATTCCTTCTTTCTCTCACCCTTTGTTCCTCTCTCATCACAACCACATGACATCCTCAAAGCATGATATTGCAAGCGGTGATTGTGATGAGGAGTTCTCAAGGGTAATCATTCATTCCTCCATTTTGTACCTAGAAGGGGAGCCATGGACCTCTAGAATGACCAATTTTCTTTCCCCTGGAACCTCCCTCTACATCGAATGGAGATCATATCTTCCCACCTCCCACCCGCTTCATCCACCATGTGACTATGTCCACATTCAATATGGGGGTTGCTACATGAGTAATCATACTAGCAGACATACATGTATTCATGTGATGATATGTTGGTTGCATTGGCTTTATGATTACACTTAGTATCAACATTACTATATGCATGTTAGGGTAGGATGCATTGCATGTTGATTTCTACATTAGAACTAATCGCGTATGATATTTCTCATGATAGATTAGATCGCATTTAGGTTAATAAAAAAAATAAAAAATTGCATATTTTATTTCTTGTTGGTTTGTGGTCTCTGACCCACCTACATTGATCGTATGTTTGAAGGTGGGCCTCCCGAATCTAAAGGTATGTCTTATCATTTGGTAATTGAGTATTGGTTTTACTTATCATGGATACTTTTGGGTATGGATTGATGGGGGTATTTGGCGGAAAGAGTGGGCTTAGTTTGTGCTCTTGTCCCCCTTGATCTCTTTTGGTTGTTGCCCTTGGATCTTAGTCCCGTGGGATTTCCTTTATTGACCATTTGGTTCTAGGGTGGTACTACTTGGGAAACCTCGACTTTGGGTGCGTGGTCCCGCTCCTTTATCTGCACATATTACTCCCTTTCCACTCACTATATCTCCATTCATCTTTTCCCCCACCTGAGTCCACATTCCCATTCTGGGTCCACATAGGGCTAGCCGCTAGCCTCCCTATCCCTTTGCCCCCACCTTGGGTTAGGCCTAGAATGATGTCTCGGAGGTTGAAGCAATTAAAAGAAAAAGTGAAAAGCATAAATGGCCACATTTAACTGGAAATTGTACCACAAAATGCAAAAGATGGTCGGGACAAAAATAATTAGCACATGGGCAAAAGCCATTACATGAGCTTTATCCCAATCATTGCCCATCACCCTAGTTCCATAGGCCCTAGATGAGCCTCCTTCATCATTCAGGAACCCATGATTGTCCCAACCCCTAGAGGGAAATGAACTGCCCTACCTAAAAGAGGGTAATCACTGCTATATCTAACACATCATGTTTTTGTCCTTTCAGCCCCGAGCAGTTAATTAAAGAAAATTCATAAAAGGCAAAAGGTGTATGAAGAAGGGTGGAAAAATCAAGGCCGGGGCACCTCATGTACCACAATTGCTCCCTCTTATACATTACATACCCAAGTGTGGGCTTCTCCTTATCTAGCTACCCCTATACCCCACTACGTGGCCCAGAATTGCTCCCCTCATTCCTTATTCCATTCCACTTATTTGTCACTTGCCACCCCCATTAGAGGGATGTACCTTGGACATACTATCCCCTTTAAGGGTTGAAACCACCTAATAAGGTACATAGCTAACCCGCTTTGGAGCTTGGAGACACTAGCACATGCCAAAGCCCACTACGGAAGGGCATGCCATTATGAAGTGCCCACGTTGTTATCCATGATTTGTAAACTTTTTACCCGATTATTTTAACGATTGCTTGCACTAGAAGCTTAGGGGACGCTTTGGATCTTATGCAAGATTACAGGTGGTTTCCATTTGGGTTTGATTTCCCTATATGGGATCCTAACCCCCAGAGGTCTACATTGGCACATGTAGGGTGTGCATAGAGAGCCATGGTACTCCACATCAGCAGACAACACTCCATGAGTCTCCATGGATGATCATAGATTACTAGTGATCCACTTTTGGGATGATGATGATATGCTTGCTACATTATGCCTAGCAGGCCCCCATAGGAGCCCCACACTCTTGACAGGTGTCCTAGGACTTGTACGATGTCATGGTAGCATTTATTCCACCACTTGGACCCTTGCAGAGGATCTCCGATTCATATGGAGACCCATGGGGTCATCTATGTGCCCTCCATACCCAATGGGAGCACCACAGGTCTACTACATGGAGAACAAGGGGCCACATCGTTGTCCATCATATTCCGAGGAATTTATTCTTCAATATGGCACTTTAGGATACTATTATGCCTTTGGGGGGCCCTATGACATGTACACATTATTATTTGGCCCTCTATGAGGTTTTTTTTTACACTTCTGAGCTAGTTTGGTGGGATTG
The DNA here is from genome assembly GCA_000404065.3 of Pinus taeda. Taxonomy (NCBI): domain Eukaryota; kingdom Viridiplantae; phylum Streptophyta; class Pinopsida; order Pinales; family Pinaceae; genus Pinus; species Pinus taeda. The sequence continues at coordinate 27,733 of APFE030417890.1, forward strand.
TCACCAACAAGGGTTTTATTTGCACATTATTTTATCATTAGAGGCTAATGTAGGCCTATAGGCTAATCCAAATTCCTTAGGAGGCTATATATTGATGTTAGATACATTCATTTGTATCATCACTTGACTTGGGATCTCTTTAATGATAGAGAATTTTCACACTTTTTCCTTGGTGGATATTTTTGGAGATGGATGAATTTTGCTATATGGATTTGGGCCATTTCTCATCTTGGAGCTTTATTGAGCAAACAAAATGTTGGTTGGATATACTCTGTAACATTTTAAGCAAAATTTGATGCTATTATTCTTGTTGCTGCATGATGCTAAAATTAGGGTTAGTCGCTGCATTATCGAAATGTGGAATTAAGCATGTTTTAGCTAATTTAATGTATGGGCCAATGTTATATGAATGAAATGTCCTAGAGATTTATTTATCTCGAGAAGCTTGCATTATTTGCTTTGACGTATAAATGCTTGAAGGTCACTTTTCTTTTCTTTCTCTCAACATTGGACGAAGTTGACTTTCAGGGCCTCCTTGATCAAGAAACCAAGTTCTTTCTCATCATTATCCTTGACCCAATATCCCCAAGTGAACTAGGCACTAATCCCTCAAAAAGGGTGACCATTTCAACCCTCTTTTAACCATTTTCCTTTTTTTCTCCAAGTCTAGCCCCATTAGGTCACCTAGGGCATCAATTTCCCAGGAATTGACCCAAGGAAAAAATTTGATCCACTATAGGCTACTGCACTGGTGGGTCCCCTCCCTCCTCTCCAAATTTGAGGCAATTCTAACGGTGGAATCTTCGAGAATCTCAAGCCCTAGCTCTAGGATCGAATTGTGCTTAGGCATCCCCAAGGCTAGACCTCAATAGGATCAATTCATCTTTTTGAAGAAAGTATTCTTGTTTGGTACTTTCCCCTCACCTTGTCTAGGATAGGAACATCATTAGTTGCTACATTCCTTTCCCGAACCTGGGTTGGGTCCACTAGGCTCCGTGTGGTCCCACTTCTCAATAAAGACTATTTGTCAAGGACCATTTGGGAATCCAAGTTTTCCAAGGATTATAGGGATTGAGAAACTTGTTCATAAGCCTATTCTTTCTCCCTCAACCCTCCAATCCTCATTCCTTATCCTTGGTGGACCAAGTCCCTTGCTTAAAGAGCAAGCAAGCTCCATTCTTCACCCCATCCTTGGGAAAGGGTTTTCAGGGTCACTTCTCACCTATCCATTGACATATACTCTACAAGTGAATCCCTACACTACCGGGACTCCTCTCATCGGTGAAAGTCCGTAAAGCGCAGGGAGACTTAGCTGTGGTGATAGTGGGCTAAACCTCCACAGTTGCCCTTAACCTAGCAGTTGCCCTCTTAGGAACCCCTTTAGGCCCCCTGCTGGTTTGAGTGGTAACAGGTAGTCTCAGAGATTCGAGGACCCTAACCTAGATTCTCCAATGCCGTGGAAAAGCAACATACTCTGCCTGTGCTATACTGAGTGCGACAAAAGTTTGTTTCATGCTAAACCAATATATCATAACTGATCCCAAGCAAAAACAAGACCCTGATGTGTTCTTTTTGTCTTTTGCACTCCTGACCCAGTTTGAATTTGTATCCTTGCAACTTCACTTCACCACCTGAGACATATCTCAAACCATATCCAATTGTACCATGTAGGTACCTCAACACATTATTTGCTGCAACCCGATGTATCTTCCTTGACTCAACCATATATCGGCTCGCGGTGTTCATTGCAAAGAAAATATTTAGCCTGCTGTTAACTAGGTACATCAAGGATCCAATCAACTGCTTGTACATCGTGGGATCCATGGACTTACAGTCCATCGTGTCGAATCTCCTCAAAATCTGAACAATGCACTTCCCCTTTGGTATTAGAACTATCTCCCACACATCATTCTTCATGATGCGCTGATATTCCTCCATCATGGCATCCTTCCAAACCTGCTAGCTTGTTGCCTCCTCATAACTAGAAGGTTTAGAATGAATGATATGGCTTATCAATGCCATATAACCTGAGTACATTTCTGGTTGTTTACTTTCCCCGAAAGTACCATGGGGAGCTGCATGTCCCTTTGCATCCTTCAAAGTCTCATGAGGCCATATTAGCCTCTTCCAGGTTCCTGCAACATCTTTCGTTGGGTTCACAAGTTTTGCTAGTTCCTCGTGATCATCTGAAGGATGAACAACTAGAATGGAAGGACCTGTTCCTGTATCTTTTGAAGTCTCCTGCTCATTATCAATCTCCATGTGGAACTCTCTTGACTTCCTGAAGGTTGCTTCCTCATCAAAAATAACATCTTGACTAACCTCAACCTTATGCTGTCTTGGAATGTGTTGATTTTCGGGTAGCATCGGATGTGCTCTAGCTCCGAAATCTGTGGAGGGGCTAGAATATTAATGGGTATTAATAAAAATATGGGTGAGAAGCTTCTAAGAGGTGAGGATCAAGTCTTTTTTAATCTTATCCATTGATTAGGGACTTAATCTCGGCTGTTGATTCATCAACAAGAAAAGTATAAGAGGAGGCTTGGGGGTCAGTTAGAGATACACCGAGTGATCAAATCAATTCGATTTTTTTGGGCCATGGTTTGCTAAGAAAATCGAACTAGTGATCTGAGTTGCAGTGAGAGGGGCAAAAGCAGAGAGTTGGATCGGAAAGGAGTTCCGAGTCAACGAGTACCAGGAAGAGAGGCAACAGTAGCATCAGAGAGGCAGCGCAGAGGCCTACGCAACCTAGGAAGGGGCTCATGCAGAGTTAACGCAGGCCAAGAAGGTCACTTGCATTGGCAGTGGAAGATAATCGTTAGAAGTTCGAGATTTTGTTGGAGAAGTGAGGTTCTGAGCTGGAAGGGCTGAACATAAGTCTTCCTCCAACAAATCGATCCAGCAGAAGGAGCGACGCAGTCTCCTAGAGGCAAGACGTTGGTCCAAGTAGGGATTGCGCTGGGATTTTTGCAGTGCTTGCTGGAGTTAGGTCACTCAATGGATCAATTATGACTTGGAGAACAACGTAAACCCTCGTATGTATTTCCTGCTGTCGATATTTCTCTGAAAGGTTAGTCGGTGTCAGAGGCAACCTATTCTACTCACATTCTGCTTGCTTAATTATACAAACCCTCTACATGCTGCACTGGTTTTCCCACATTGGGTTTTTCCGGGGACGTGTGGTCCAAAAATAATGGTGTTCCTTGTGTGTTTGTCTCATATTTGTTTCAGTTTATGGTTTGTATGTCAGTGTAGTCTGTAGTAGTGTTTTTCATCACTGTTTATAAGTTAAATAACTTGTTGAATGTAATAACAAGTAGGAGATGATAAACCAGTGATTGTAGTTGGATTTCTGATGTGTAGATTCAGAAATTTTCACATAGTATCAGAGGAGTATAAGAGGAGATACACCGAATGATCAAATCAGTGCGATTTTTCAGGGGTGTGGTTTGTTGAGAAAATCAAACTAGTGATCTGTGTTGCAGTGAGAGGGGCAGAAGCAGAGAGTTGGCTCAGAAAGGAGTTTCGAGCCAACGAGTAGCAGGCAGAGAGGCAACAATAGTATCAGAGAGGCAATGCAGAGGCCTATGTAGCCCAGGAAGGGGCTCACACAGAGATGATGTAGGCCAAGAGGGTCTCTTACAGTGGCAGTGGAGGATAATCGTTAGAAGTTCGAGATTTTGCTGGAGAAGCAAGGTTCTGAGCTAGGAGGGCTGAACAAAAGTCTTCCTCCAGCTAATCGATCTAGCAGAAGGAGTGACACAATCTCCAAGAGGCAAGACGTTGGCCCAAGTAGGGATTGTGCTAGGATTTTTGCAGTGCTTGCCAGAGTTAGGCCACTCAGTGGATAAGTTGTGACTTGGAGAACGAGGTAAACCCTCGTATGTATTTCTTGCTGTCGATATTTCTTTGAAAGGTTAGCCGGTGTGAGAGGCAACCTGTTGTACTTAGATTCTGCTTGCTTAATAATACAAACCCTCTATATGCTACACCAATTTTCCCACATTGGGTTTTTCCAGGGACGTGTTGTCCAAAAGTAATGGTGTCCGTTGTGTGTTTGTCTCATATTTGTTTCAGTTTATGATTTGTATGTTAGTGTAGTCGGCAATAGTGTTTTTCGTCATTGTTTATAATTTAAATAACTTGTTGAATGTAATAACAAGTAGGAGATGATAAACCATTGATTGCAGTAGGATTTCTGAAGTGTAGATTTAGAAATTTTCATAGAATGTAGATCTTGTAGGCCTTCAATGTCTTGCTATATCCCACAAAAGGACCCTTCTTCCTCTTTTCCTTGGGCATGTGAACATATACTAGACAACCAAAGATCCTCAAATGATTGAATTCTGGCTTCACTCTTGTGAATGCCTCCTTAGGAGTCTTGTCCTCCAATATCTAGTGAGGACTCCAGTTCTAAACATAAACAACTATGCTAGCTGCCTTTTCCCATAAGACCATGGGTAGATCCTGATCATGAATCATAACCTTCATTGCTTCCACAATAGTCCTGTTCTTCCTTTCTGCAATTCCATTGTGCTGAGTATTGTAAGGAACTATCTACTCCCTCTTGATCCCTGCTTCCTTGCAGTAATCACTGAAGTCCCTGGAGGTATATTCTCCTCCATTATTTGATCACAAAATTTTGATCCTCCTTACTGTCAAGTTCTCCACCTGAGCCTGAAACTCCTGAAACTTACTAAAAATCTCATCCTTGGTCTTATGAAGCAGATCCAAGTTTTCTGGGAGAAATCATCAATGAATATCACATAGTATAAGTATCCACCCAAGGAGGACTGTTACCCACCACTAGTGGATGACCCCATAGGAGAATTTTTCTCCTAGACTTGTCTTTTGCCGACAGCCAACAACCTCTGAAGGTGGGGATTCCAATCCTGAATGTATGTTTTTCATTGTGCAATGGGGTGCTTATGCTTGTTTCTCCTTGGGCACATTGGGTATGGATTATTGGGTGACTTGGAAGGAGGAAGGGTTTTGACTGTAGTCTTGTTCCCTCACCTTAAATGGGGGGTTAATCCTCAATCCTAGTCCCATGGGATCTCCCCAATTGGCTTTATAACTTCAGGAAGGGCACTAATTGGGAAATGTTGAGATTGCAACAAGATGATGGAGCTTAGTGAAAAGAGTCGCCTTCACTAAGTGGGCCCGCAGGCTATTTTTGGCGCAAGTCTATTTTTAGACTATGTCTATTTTTAGACATATGGATCATGTCTATGGATTGCAGGTTGTTGTTTATGGAAGATTGATCAAGTTGGAAAAAATAGATGGACTTCATTTTTTAGACCACAGCGGAGTGACTGCTCAGTCTAAATATAGAACAGTCGAATATTATTAGCTCATAATAATATTTAGACTATAAACTTTGTCTTATTCTCTTGGAGCACTTCAG
>APFE030417890.1:33407-100461 GCA_000404065.3 Pinus taeda
CATTGTAGCTTGTTCTCACGTGATTTAGCCAAGGAAAGACGTGGCTGCCTTGGAATTATCACTGGTTCTTGTGCAGGTATTGAGCAGCGGAGGCAGGCAAGCAGCGAAGAGATTTGAGCCAGTGATTGATTCAGATCTGAGCTGTATTGTGTGTAACAGGTGGAGCTAGTACTGGATTGCTTGTGATAAGCATTGTACTTTGTAATGTTACATGACTCAATCGTTAATATACAGATAGTTGGGGTTTTTAGCGAGATGCTTTCCCGGGATACATACTGTGTTAATGTGTGAATGCTCTTGATGTTTTATTGTTATTGATGCTGCTATATTGATGATCAACGTAGAGGAGCTTATGTTTTGTGTATGTTTTCCGCAATAGTACATGATCAGGATAATCTCTGTTGAATGTGTTAAATTATTCAAAATTTCTACAGGAAACCCTAATTTTGGCAGTGCGGTCCCATTTTCCCATTTCACATTTTCACTCTCCTTTGCACATTACATGTCCTATTTAATCATCTTCCCTCTTTGGGTCCAAAAGTCTTTAGTACACCCCCTGCCCTTGCCCACATGTTTGGGTTAGGCCTAGAAACATTGCCTTAGAGGTCGATGTAGCGAAAAAAAAGATTTAAGCATATCATGGCCACAAATGAAAGAAACAAAATATTGCAAAATGCAAAAGATGACCAGGACATTAAAAATAACACATGGGCAAAAGCCAAACATGAGCTCTACCCCTTCAATATGGCCATCACCCTGGTTCCTAGGGTCCCATGAGTGCCCCCACATCATTAGGGAACCCATGCATGCCCCAACTGTGAAAATTCCTAAACCCGGAATCCCTACTGCAGCAATTGATGGTATTTCTCCTATTTGTTAAATTCCTTTAAACAAATTACTTGTAGTTTCCTACGACAAATATTGAAATACATAAACTACAACCTTCACTTAATTAAATATAATGCGGAAACAAGAAACTGAGCAAGAAGGAAAATACAATACAATAACAACGTTATTTTTGGACAAATGTCCTTGGAAAAACCCAATGCAGGAAAATAGGGGTAGCAGATTTGAGGGTTTTATTCTTATGCAATAGTAATTTTAAGTACAATTCATTGGATGCTCATCTAGCAATCCGATATAGAGAGAAACTTGACAAAACAAATAGTGAGATGCTCTCACCCTATCAATGGAAGAAATTGAGTCTGATCATGCTGGACTGGAGCCTTTAGGTGGCCTTTTCATTGAACTGCGTAAGCCTCATGCATTCTCTGCGTCACACCTGCTGGGGATTACGCTGCTCCTCCTTAGGACCCTCTGCTGGCTGAAAATTCTGAATTTCTGCCTCCTGGTCTCACACATCGGCTCCCAGCTTCTGAAACTCGATTTCCTTAGCAGGAACTTGATCTCCCTTTAAGGCTTGCGCTGCCACTGCGTCAGCTCTGCGTGGGCCAATGTCTGCCTCTCTATGGATGTCGTTCTGCCCTCTCTGCCTTGTACTCTCCGGCCCAAGAAAACTTCCCTCTTCCAGATACTATCTCTGCCCTTCACTGCGTCATCACTACAAAATAACTGTATTGCTCTAGCTCCAGCAATTCGATCTGATTGATCAACTCTCAGCGTGCTTTCCAAATGACCCTCAAGCCTCCTTAAATAACCTTCTCATTGACATTCAACGACTTAGATTAGAAGCTAATCAATGGCTAAGATCATTTTTGCTTGATCCTTGTCTTCTTCTAGAAGTTACACCCATAGTTAGATTAATTCCCATTAATTATTTTAATTTCCTAAGTTCAGACTTAGGGTCCCATTAAAAAGTAATTAATTATTTTAATAAAACTGTCTCCGGGTGGGCTTTCCCAAAACGCTTTCTAGGTTCTTTGGAATACATGTGCCCAAGCCTCCTTGCAAAATTTGAGTCTTAGAGCACATCCGATGCTACCAGAAATGAGCACTCCCTCTTAGCGAGGAACGTGCTCTAGTAATGCCTCCCATTGAAGCATCACCTTGAATTCATAACATCGTCCTCTTCCTCTCCGCTGCTGATGTCTGACATGCTGTCTACCAACTATTGCGATGTTGCTGCAACTGTACTGCTGTTGACACTGCCATTATCAACACTGCATCCGTATTACAACTCAATCTGAATTTCTGCATCCGTGCTGCTGTTGGCACTGCCATTGCCAACTGCCCCTACACTACAAACTGTTGCTGCTACTGCATCAACAACGGAAAAACATCCCAAATTACTAAACAAGTGTTCAGTATAGATGCATCTCGATGCTGAAGATCTAACTGTGCTAGTCCCACGCTATCCCTTTGAAGCCATTGCACTATTGCTGCCACTACACTGTGCCTCCCTACATTGTTGCAACTCTGCATTATGCTGCTCAGACTTGGCATTCTAGCCACTGCATCTGTCGCTCCAACACTCTGCACCAACTGACACTGGTCCATCCTGCTACTTCTGATCTGGGCTCTTGTAGCAAAGAATTTATCCGAATGGTGGACTCCTCCAGGATCCTGCGCATCTGTAGCTCTTTCGAACTACAACTCTAAATTAGCCCACCTCCATCTTGGAGGTATCTTGGTTGTCACGACAAACTCCTCGATCTTCGTGTGTGCAGCCTTCGGACTGTGCTTCTCATCTTTGTCCTTCTTCCTGAGAGGACACTGCATTGTGTGGTGACCCATTTCCCCACACCTGAAGCATTTGATCTTCGAGGTCCTTCTTCCTCCTCTGCTGCTCCTGCTGCCCATTGGATGCAAGGGCTGCATTCTCTTCCTCCTCCTTAGGCTTTGACCCACTGCTGTTGCTTCCGTCAAGCTTACACTTGACTAGATCTCTCCTCAGCTCTTCCTGCTTGAGAGCCGCCCACATACTATTGCAGTCTGGCAAAAATACCCTGCCTAGGATGCTCTAGATAAAGACTTGCCAGTCTTCTTGGACTGAGTTTAGGGCCAGTCTCACCATCTCGGAACCTTGAGGTGTAGACCCCACAATTGCTAACTCGTCTCAGGTCTCCTGAAGCTTCGTGAGTAATAGATTTATGTGCTCCCCCTTCTGCATCTATGAAGATCTCAGTTTCTGCTCTAAGTACATCTTCCACTGCTCGAAAGATCCTTGATAAAACGTCGCCAAGGCATCCCACATCTACTTAGCAGTCCCTCTGCTAGCGATGTGATGGACCACATAATCCTTTACTCCATCAAGAATCATCCTCTTGCCCTTCGCTATTTCTCCCTTGTACTTCTTCAGCTGATCTGGATTTGCGGGCTCAACCACCACGTTGTCGACATAGACCTTGAGAAAATGCTCATCTAGAAGGCACGACATCCTTGCCTTCAAGATCACATAGTTGGATGCCCATCCAACCTGTCTTGATCTCTGAGTCCACTGGTTGCCATCTCTACCACGAAAATGTCGAACTGCTCCTCTCAGTTTCTTACTGCTGCTGCTTAGGCAATAAGAAAACGAACTTCTTGGCGGGAAGTCTACTGAGGAAAAAATTTCGTCACTATGTTTCTCCTCTCTCTTATGACGATTTTCTGCCCAACAAACTGCCTGCAGAAAAACTGCATACCACCAGCTATTTCCTCACGCCGAGGCTCTGCGCTGCTCCCCTTGGCTCGACAAAATTTCGATATGGAAGCCCTTCCCCTTTATCGACTCACTGAGAGAGAATTTTCTCGAAAATTTAGCCCTTCTGGCTTGGATTGCGCAATCCCTCTGGGATTCGAACTGCTGCCTCCTGCAGCTATTCAACCTCCTCCTTTGCTCAACACTGGGTTCTCTGGTGCTGCTCTTCTTGTTTCCCCTGCACTGCTCTGATACCATGTGAAAATTCCTAAACCCGGAATCCCTACTACAACAACTGATGATATTTCTCCTATTTGTTAAATTCCTTTAAACAAATTATGTGTATTTTCCTACGACAAATATCGAAATACATACACTGTAGCCTTCACTTAATTAAATATAATGCGGAAACAAGAAACTGAGCAAGAAGGAAAATACAACACAATAACATCGTTGTTTTTGGACAAATGTCCCTAAAAAAGCCCAATGTGGGAAAACTGGTGCAACAGATCTGAGGGTTTTATTATTATGCAATAGTAATTCTGAGTACAATTCGTTGGATGGTTAGCTAGCAATCCGATACAGAGAGAAACTGGACAAAACAAATAGTGAGATGCTCTCACCCTGTCACTAGAAGAATCTGAGTCTGATCATGTTGGACTAGAGCCTCTGGGTGGCCTCTGTGCAGTACTTCGTAAGCCTCATGCAGTCTCTGCGTCACACCTGCTGGGGATCATGCTTCTCCTCCTTCGGACCCTCTGATGGCTGGAAATTCTGAATTTCTGCCTTCCGATCTCACACCCTGGCTCCTGACTTCCGAAACTCGATTTCCTTAGCAGGTACTTGATCTCCCTTTAAGGCTTGCGCTGCCACTACATCAGTTCTGCGTGGGCCACCGTTTGCCTCTCTCTAGATGTTGTTTTGCCCTCTCTGCCTTGTACGCTTTGACCCAAGAAAACTTCCCTCTTCCGGAATCTATCTCTGCCCCTCACTACGTGATCACTACAAATCACTGCGCTGCTCTAGCTTCAGCGATTTGATCTGATTGGTCAACTCTCTGCATGCCTTCCAAATGACCCTCAAGTCTCCTTAAATAATCTCCTCATAGACATTCAACGACCTAGATTGGAAGCTATTCAATGGTTAAGATCATTTTTGCTTGATCCTTGTCTTCTTCTAGAAGTTACACCCAGAGTTAGATTAATACCCATTAATTATTTTAATTTCCTAAGTTTAGACTTAGGGTCCCATTAAAAAGTAATTAATTATTTTAATAAAACTGTGTCTTGGTGGAATTTCCCAAAATGCTTTCTGGGTTCTTTCGAATACATGTGCCCAAGTGTCTCTGCAAAATTTGAGTCTTAGAGCACATCCGATGCTACCAGAAATCAACACTCCCTCTTAGCGAGGAATGTGCTCTAGTAATGCCTCCCACTGAAGCATCACCTTGACTTCATAACATCGTCCTCTGCGCTGCTAATGTCTGACATGTTGTCTACCAACTATTGCGATGCTGTTGCAACTATACTGCTGCTGACACTGCCATTGTCAACACTGCATCCGTACTATAATTCCCTCTGAATTTCTGCATCCATGCTGCTGTTGGCACTGCCATTGCTAACTGTCCCTGCACTGGAAACTGCTATTGCTACTGCATCAACAATGGAAAAACATCCCAAATTACTGAACAAGTGTTCAGTATAGATGCATCTCGATGATGACGATCTAACTGTTGCTAGTCCCACGCTATCTCTCTGAAGCCATTGCACTGCTGCTGCCGCTGCACTACTGCAACTCTGCACTACGCTGCTCGGACTTGGCGTTCTAGCCATTGCATCTGTCGCTCCAACACTCCTCTGCACCAACTCACACTGGTCCATCCTGCTACTTCTGATTTGGGCTCTTGTAGCAAGGAATTGATTCGAATGGTGGAATCCTCCAAGATCCCGCCCATCTGTAGCTCTTTCGAACTACAACTCTAAATCAGGCCACCTCCCTCCTAGAGGTATCTTGGTTGTCACGGTAAACTCCTCCTCGATCTTTGTAGGTGCAGCCTTCAGAGTGTGCTTCTCATCTTTGTCCTTCTTCTTGAGAGGACACTGTGTTGTGTAGTGACCCATTTCACCACACCTGAAGTATTTGATCTTTGAGAGGTCCTTCTTCCTTCTCTGCTGCTCCTGTTGTCCCTTGGATGCAAGGGCTGCATTCTCTTCCTCCTCTTTGGGCTTCGACCCACTGCTGCTGCTTCCGTCAAGCTTATACTTGACTAGATCTCTCCTCCTCTCTTTTTGATTGAGAGTTGCCCACATACTATTGCAGTCTGGCAAAGCTGCCCTGCCTAGGATGCTCTGGACAAAGACTTGTCAGTCTTCTAAGGCTGAGTTTAGGGCCAGTCTCACCATCTCGGAACCTTGAGGTGTAGACCCCATAGTTGCTAACTCGTCTCGGGTCTCCTGAAGCTTCGTGAGTAACAAATCTATGCGCTCCCCCTGCTGCATTTGTGAAGATCTCAGTTTCTATTCTAAGTACATCTTCCGCTGCTCGAAAGATCCTTGATACAACGTCGCCAAGGCATCCCACTTCTACTTAGTAGTCCCTTTGCTAGCGATGTGACAGACCACATAATCCTTTACTCCATTAAGGATCATCCTCTTGCCCTTCGCTATTTCTCCCTTATACTTCTTCAGCTGATATGGATCCGCAGGCTCAACCACCATGCTGTCGACACAGACCTTGAGAAAATGCACATCTAGAAGGCACGACTTCCTTGCCTTAGAGAGACATAGTTGGATGCCCCATCCAACTTGTCTTGATCTCTGAGTCCACTGGTTGCCATCTTTGCCACGAAAATGTCGAACTGCTCCTCTCAGTTTCTTATTGCTGCTGCTTAGGGAATAAGAAAACGAACTTCTTGTCGGGAAGTCTACTGAGGTAAAAATTTCGTCACTGTGCTTCTCCTCTCTCTTATGATGATTTTCTGCCCAACAAACTTCCTGCAGAGAAAGTGCTTCCCACCAACTCTTTCCTCACGTTGAGGCTCTGCGCTGCTCCCTCTGGCACGACAAAATTTCGATATGGAAGCCCTTCCTCTTTGTCAACTCACTCAGAAAGAGAATTTCCTCGAAAATTCACCCCTCTTGACTTGCATTACGCAATCCCTCTCGGGATTCAAACTGCTGCCTCGTGCAACTATTCAACCTCCTTCTCTGCTTAGTGCTGGGTTCTCTGGTGCTGCTCTTCTTGTTTCACCTGCACTGCTCTGATACCATGTGAAAATTCCTAAACCCGGAATCCCTACTGCAAAAACTGATGATATTTCTCCTATTTGTTAAATTCCTTTAAACAAATTACGTGCATTTTCCTATGGTAAATATCAAAATACATACACTACAACTTTCACTTAATTAAATATAATGGGGAAACAAGAAACTGACAAGAAGGAAAATACAACACAATAACATCGTTGTTTTTGGACAAATGTCCCCGAAAAAACCCAATGCGGGAAAACTGGTGCAACAGATCTAAGGGTTTTATTATTATGCAGTAGTAATTCTGATTACAATTCGTTGGATGCTTAGATAACAATCCGATACAGAGAGAAACTGGACAAAACAAATAATGAGATGCTCTCACCCTGTCACTGGAAGAATCTGAGTCTGATCATGCTTGATTGGAGCCTCTAGGTGGCCTCTGTGCAGAACTGCATAAGCCTCATGCAGTCTCTGGGTCAGACCTGTTGGGGATCACGTTGCTCCTCCTTCGGACCCTCTGCTGGCTGAAAATTCCGAATTTCTGCCTTTCGATCTCACACCCTGGCTCTCGACTTTCGAAACTCGATTTCCTTAGCAGGAACAAGATCTCCCTCTAAGGCCTGCGCTGCCATTGCGTCAATTCTGCGTGGGCCAGCATCTGCCTCTCTCTGGATGTCGTTCTGCCCTCTCTACCTTGTACTCTCCGACCCAGGGAAACTTCCCTCTTCCGGAATCTCTCTGCCCCTCACTGCGTGATCACTACAAAATCACTGTGCTGCTCTAGCTTCAACAATTCGATCTGACTGGTCATCTCTCTGCATGCCCTTCCAAATGACCCTCAAGCCTCCTTAAATAATCTTCTCATCGACATTCAATGACCCAGATTAGAAGCTATTCAATGGTTAAGATCATTTCTGCTTGATCCTTGTCCTCTTCTAGAAGTTACACCCATAGTCAGATTAATGCCCATCAATTATTTTAATTTCCTAAGTTTATACTTAGGGTCCCATTAAAAAGTAATTAATTATTTTAATAAAACTGTGTCCGGGTGGAATTTCCCAAAATGCTTTCTGGGTTCTTTGGAATACATGTGCCCAAGCCTCCCTGCAAAATTTGAGTCTTAGAGTACATCCTATGCTACCAGAAATCAACACTCCCTCTTAGCGAGGAATGTGCTCTAGTAATGCCTCCCACTGAAGCATCACCTTGACTTCATAACATTGCCCTTTGCACTGCTGATGTCTGACATGCTGTCTACCAACTATTGCGATGCTGCAATTATACTGCTGCTGACACTCCCATTGTCAGCATTGCATCCATACTACAACTCCCTTTGAATTTCTGCATTCGTGCTGCTACTGGCACTTGCCATTGCCAACTGCCCCTGCATTGCAAACTGCTGCTGCTACTGCATCAACAACAAAACAACATCCCAAATGACTGAACAAGTGTTCGTAATAGATGCATCTCGGCATTGACGATCTAACTATTCCTAGTCCCACACTATCCCTCTGAAGCCATTGCACTGCTGCTGCCATTGCACTGTGCCTCCTTGCACTGCTGCAACTCTGCACTACGCTGCTCAGACTTGGCGTTCTAGCCACTGCATCTGTCGCTCCAACACTCCTCTGCACCAACTCACACTGGTCCATCCTGCTACTTTTGATTTGGGCTCTTATAGCAAGGAATTGATCTGAATGGTGGACTCCTCCATGATCCTACCCATCTGTAGCTCTTTTGAACTACAACTCTAAATCAGGCCACCTCCCTCTTGGAGGCATCTTGGTTGTCACGGCAAACTCCTCCTTGATCTTCGTGGGTGCAGCCTTCGGATCGTGCGTCTCATCTTTGTCCTTCTTCCTGAGAGGACACTGTGTTGTGTAGTGACCCATTTCACCACACTTGAAGCATTTGATCTTCGAGATGTCCTTCTTCCTCCTCCGTTGCTCCTGCTGCCCCTTGGATGCAAGAGCTGCATTCTCTTCCTCCTCCTTGGGCTTCGACCCATTACTGCTGCTTCTGTTAAGCTTACACTTGACTAGATCTCTCCTCAGCTCTTCCTGCTTGAGAGTTGCCCACATACTATTGCAGTCTGGCAAAGCTGTCCTGCCTAGGATGCTCTGGACAAAGACTTGCCAGTCTACTGAGACTGAGTTTACGGCCAGTGTCACCATCTTGGAACCTTGAGGTGTAGACCCCACATTTGCTAACACGTCTTGGGTCTCCTGAAGCTTCGTGAGTTATGGATCAATGTGCTCCCCCTTCTGCATCTGTGAAGATCTCAATTTGTTGGATGCTTAGCTAGCAATCCGATACAAAGAGAAACTAGACAAAACAAATAGTGAGATGCTCTCACCCTGTCACTGGAAGAATCCGAGTCTGATCACGCTGGACTAGAGCCTCTGTGTGGCCTCTATGCAGAACTGCGTAAGCCTCATGCAGTCTCTGTGTCACCCCTGTTGGGGATCACACTGCTCCTCCTTCAGACCCTCTGCTGGCTGAAAATTCCGAATTTCTGACTTCTGATCTCACACCCTGGTTCTCGACTTCCGAAACTCGATTTCCTTAGTAGGAACTCGATCTCCCTCTAAGGCCTGCTCTGCCACTACATCAGTTCTACGTGGGCCAACATCTGCCTCTCTCTGGATGTCGTTCTGCCCTCTCTGCCTTGTACTCTTCGACCTAGGAAAATTTTCCTCGTCTAGAATCTATCTCTGCCCCTCATTGTGTGATCACTACGTAATCACTGCGCTTCTCTAGCTTCAACAATTCAATCTGACTGGTCAACTCTCTGCATGCCTTCCAAATGACCCTCAAGCCTTCTCATTGACATTCAACGACCCAGATTAGAAGCTATTCAATGGTTAAGATCGTTTCTGCTTGATCCTTGTCTTCTTCTAGAAGTTACACCTGGAGTTAGATTAATACCCATTAATTATTTTAATTTCCTAAGTTTAAACTTAGGGTCCCATTAAAATGTAATTAATTATATTAATAAAATTTTCTCCGGGTGAAATTTTTCAAATCGCTTTTTGGGTTCTTTGGAATACATGTGCCTAAGCCTTCATGCAAAATTTGAGACTTAGAGCACATCTGATGCTACTAGAAATCAACACCAACCCTTGGTGGGCGATGAACTACCCCACTTTGAGGGGGTAATAACTGCTTATATCATACACAACATGCTCTCATCCCCTGGAGACCGGAGTAGGATAACAAAGAAAAATTAAGAAAAGGCAAAAGACAAGTGAAGAAGGGTGGAAAAACAAAGGCTAGGGTAACACATATACCACGATTGCTCCTTCCTGCATCTATACACTCAAATATGTGGACATCCCTCATCATTACCACTCTTGAGCCGGTGACATTTGGCCTTGAGACCCCGTGTCCCAATCCACCTCATCATCATTCACATGACACCTATCACTTGAAGGACATACCTTGGACCTATCTTTCCCTTTAGGGGTTGGGAACACCTAATAGGGTTGATTATTTGCCACTCCTACGTAAGGAGGTAACACCATTACATGTTCAAAGCCCCAAATTTGGAAGGGAAGCCCAGTAAGTCTCACTTGTGCCCTCGATTAACAAGCCTTGTGC
The DNA here is from genome assembly GCA_000404065.3 of Pinus taeda. Taxonomy (NCBI): domain Eukaryota; kingdom Viridiplantae; phylum Streptophyta; class Pinopsida; order Pinales; family Pinaceae; genus Pinus; species Pinus taeda. The sequence continues at coordinate 43,839 of APFE030417890.1, forward strand.
ACTTCGATGAACTAATGAATTATTGTACCTGATGGCGAGGGGATGCATTGGATCTTATATCTAATTGATTGGTGGTTTCATCATGGACTGAGCAACTTAACTAGTGCCTGCTGTATCTTTGTAGATAGTATTAGGTTGGGAACTGTGCCAAAACATCTAAGTAAGGATTTAATTGAATTGGATGACCAATGTATTAAACCTTTAACACTTGTAAAATCTAAAATTTTTTGAGAAGTTCAAAGGGTTGATTTTCATTCATAATAGAATAAATCTTTGAGTTTTGAAAGTAGAAAATAAGAAAATATGTGATAATCAAACACCCATATTGAATATTTTATTAATCAAATACAGTTGATGTGTGCAGAAAAATTCTACAGCCAAACAATTTATGTTCACGAGATGGAAAAAGGCAACGATTAAAAGATATAGAGGAACTAACCTAAATAAACTGTTTAGTTAATTAATCTCTTTAATGATTATAACTCTGCAGCGGGCTGTTAGGGAGATTGATACTCAATCTAACCTTAACCTAACTCCTATGTTGCCTTGAACATATGCAGAAATAAAGTATGGAAAACATAAGTGAATAAACAGGAAAAACTCACATGGACACAAAAGCTGTTAAGAATGAATCCAAAATCCTTTGATTATCTTCAAAAATATTTCAGAGTATTACAATAATGTCACTGGATCATCACAAGGGTTCAACCCTTCTTTCTTTGAATTACAAAATACTTATAGAGTGTAATTCCAAAATATCTAGATCTAATAAAATTTATTAGAAAATGAAATATTATCCAAAACTAATTTAGATATTACAAAAATAGAACATAAAAATAGATTTTCTTAATTGATTTGAGTAATCAACACACAATTCGAGGGTGTTGTTTGATGACTTCTGCTCCAAACTGAATTTTCTGCTTTTTGTTGCTCCTTTCCCTGCAATTGGTTACTGAATTTCTGCATTCTGTTTCACTCGATGAGTTCAAGTAATTTATCCCATCTTTTATCATCTGGGATAGAAAATTTTGTTACTTTTCTATATGGCTCATTGACTTCTGTATACTTCTCAAAGGTTGGCCTAGTAATGAACAAATGTTGAACTTCATGTTGGATAAAAAGATCATATTCTAGTTCCTCAAGGAATGCTTTACCACTGATTATCCCTTTGGCTTTAGCAAACTTTGTTCTATCTGCTGCTATCTCATGCAATATGTGCTGGTAATTCTCTAGTGGAATCAATTGGCAACTAGAACCTCGTAGAGCTAGTAGTCCTTTCTGGCGTAAAACATTAAACTTTCTATGAAATTTTTTAACATGTGCTTCTAAATTTTGACATTTATCTTCTAATTGGAACATTAAGTTCTTTTTTGTCAAAACTCTTCTTACTTCTAGGACTGTATCAGTCCTGTCTTTAATTCCAAATTCCTCCAGTTCTTCTTTTGTTTTAGAATTCAATACTTTGATTATTCTGGTTGCTTCCCCTGGCTTGTGATCTAAATCTTCTTTGATTATTGTAATGGTTGCCTTTGACCTTGTCACTAGCTCCTCTTGTTCAAAAATGATTTCAATAGATGTCCAAATTTTAGTTGTGGTTGAATTTATGTCAATCCATATTTTTTCTTTTGCTTTAGATAATGTTTGTGCAATCAATGATTCATTTTCATATTTTTCCAGTTGCTTGATTAATCTGAAGTTTTTTTGTACTTCGGCAAGATATGCATTATCGTCTTTTATTTTGTTATCTTGGGTCTTCTCCCACTGAACTTTAAGCTTTTCAATCTCCATATCTTTTAATTACAGGTATACCATAGCTTTTGATAGTTTCTCTGCTGGATTCTGACTAGTAGACTCTGTTTCTGCTATTGACACTGCTACTGTAGATGTCCCTGCTCCAGTGCTAATTTTAAGTTCTCTTTCCTTGATTAAATTTTCCATCTCTGCCTCCATCTTCTGAATTTGTATATTTTGTTCCACAATCATCTCAAGCATGTTTTCTTTTTCCTTCTCCATCTGACCTACTTCTTGTGCTTGGGGATGTTTAGTTGTTGGTAATATCACCTGTTTCCTTAGTGCCTGTATGTCTGCATTTCTGCTTTTTATTATTTCCTTAGCTGCCTTTACATCTTTAGGATTCAATCCTAACTTTAAAACCAGATCCTCCAGCCCGTTAATTTTGGTATCCTTAGCTAGAGAAGATATCTTTTCTAGCTTCAACTGAGAGTGAATATTATTAAGAGTTGCTTGTAGCTTGGATGCTGTCATGGCAGAACTTGTCAAGGATGTGTATATCATTTCTCCTGCTTGCTTGTGAAGATCAATTTGATCTATAGGATGTATCTATTTAGTATCAAATGAAAACACAAAGGTTTTATAATCTTCAGCATTCTTAGGCACAGGGACTTTTGGTTCCAAAAATGCTAATTGGAACTGTCCTCTTTCACTATCTAAGGGAAAAAGTAATCTAGTCTGAGTTGTGGAAGACTGTTTCCAGAACTTTGCGTATGTAGAAGTTTTTAGTACCTTGTTTTTCTTCTTCATCTCTAAGAATATTGCAAAAGTACTCCGCTGCCTTGAAGAAGAAGGAGAATCAATAGTGGTTTCTTCAATCTGTTGTAATGAAAATGCAGTTTCTCCTGAAAGTGATTGTGGTAGGTTCTTCAGAAGTTTGAACTTCTGAGGACTCTTCTTCAACATTTATGGTCTTTCTTCTCTTAAACACTTTGAATGCTGCCTTCTGTAACTCTGATCCTGCTGGAGATAGACTTTCTCTCGGTCTTTTCAATTCTTTTTGTTGAGAAATCTAGGGCATCAATAGTTAGATGATTTCTCTTTCATTAGTAACTGCTTGTGAGTGTTTTTTACAACTTTAGATTAGGATCTTCTTTACTTAAGTTATTAATGTTCTTCTTCATCAAACAGGTACCAATGCATGAACATAAATAGACAAGAGTCATAGAATGTAGGCTATGAGCTAGGGCCAAAACCTCTCACTCTTTGAGAGGAAAACCTACACAAATTCTTCTTATTGAGATTCCAATTGACGAATACCAAGACCAAGACCCTTGACCTATTTTGCCGCTCCAAGACCAAGACACTAGTTCGCTTGACTGTCAATCTTCTGTTCTTTTTCCTCTTCTTGGTTCCTCTTCCTCTTCGACCTTCTGAGAATTGAGATCATCTTCTATCTGAGCATAACGAACTGTAGACACACTTGAGATGGCATCGAAGCACATCACCAAAATGTCATCACTGTAGCAGCACCGAAACACTGTGATATATCATTGAATAGTAGTTCCTTCATAGCACCGAACTGTAATATATAAATATACTTGTCTGAGCTGCGTAGCACCTAGACCTTCTTTCAGAGAGCCTAAATTCTGTTTCTGTGATAAGCCCAGAAAAGATTCTCGCTGTCCCTTCCTCACCTATTTGAGTTCCTTGTATACCTTGATATCCGAACTTGTCTCTTATCTTTTCGCTGCCATTGTGTTCCGAATTTCATAGGGGTCCGAATTCCCTTGATTGTGAAAATGAGAGTAACCTACACACCTATATATAGTTGTTGTCCCACATAAATAAGCCGACCTGTGCTATTCGAATAGGTGTGTCTTCACTAATTGAGCTGACAAGAGTTCTTTACCTTTTTCTTGAGCCCGACTTGAAGAGAACTTTGTGCTTGTCTTGAAGGGCTACTAGACCATTCTATTGACTCATATACATTTGTAACATGCCCAAGAAGGGCTTTCCATACATGACATTGACTCTTTTGACTTTTATGACAAATCCTAAAAGCTCACAATGTGAGCCATCTAAAAATGAAATCCCTTGCTCATGAAACCCATGAAGCAAGTCAATAATACTTTTATTTTTCTTCTTTACATCATTTAAAAAAATCACAATTACATGTCTTTATGAAGACCGAACCTAGTTACACTTTTCAACACTTTTTTCTGTCATCCTTAGAGTTTCCAATGTTGTTTGACTGGAAACTAGCTCCTCAACTTCCTGTAGTGTGTTCTCTTCCCATTCTTCTTTGTTGGCATATTGTTCAATCTTAGGTTTTGCAATGTGCACATATGGTGCAAACTTCTGCCCAACTCCCATTGATGATATTACTCATAATGGATCATATGACCAACTGAAACTCAATCTAAACTTCATCTCACTGAACAAATCATTGACTTCTTTTTGTGTAGCTATGGTGTTGACTATGAATGGGCCAACCTGTGCATTTTGTTTAAAGTGAGCTTTTTGTTTCCTGGAAACAAAATGAACATCATCCATGTTCATCATCTGTCTGACATACTTTAGTGCAAAAATCCTCATGGAAAGGAACACTGGTATTTTGTAAGGTGGAAGCTCACAACTATAAAATTTTGGTATAAATACTAGTCTTCAACTTTAGACTGCTCACTCAAATGCAGAATCCTTTTGATATCTGTTGAAACTCTGGGAACTACACCACTACTTAACAAACATATTACCATATACAAAAATTGATTGACAAAGTCATTGAAAGAAAATTCTTTAGAAGTTTTCCTCACTAATGAGGTCCAATGAATTATTGGTTGTGGTTTGCCTTCAACATCCAATTTATGTAGAGGAAAATTGAACTTTTCTGACTGATGATATAAAAGTAAGTAAATCAAAACTGACTGGTGCTTGAATGACCCTTCAACACTGAACTTTAAGAATTGATCATGAATTACATTAGACATAACCTGTGTCACTAACAAGTGCTCCCTCTACTGACCTTTGTGCTGCTGCAACAACTCCCTGCATCTCACATCGTTGAAGGTGTTTTACCAGAAGAAAAAATTGATAAAAACCCCAAAATAAATTCATCTACTCACTGATCATTGGGATATCCTAATAGAAAAGAAACTAAAGAAATAACCTGCCCTAACATCTCAGGGAACATTGCAGAGGGATAAAGTGGGTTTGCTCTAGGTAATTATGAATTGTTTGGTAAAAAAGACAAAGATATGCGTTTTTCTGAAAAATAAAGTTTCTAGTAAATCTCCATAAGAGCATGAGTGGAAAAAGGGTGAAGGGAGTCCTGATGGTTTAACTGCATCCCCCTCTCATCATGCTGCATCGTGCTATTGCATATTGCTACTGCACTGCAACTCAGTTACTGAGAAGTAAGTAACTGATCCACCCAACTTCTGACATCCCTGTCAGGCTAGAAACACTCCTGATGCTGAAGCTCTCTCTGTCACTAACAAGTGCTCCCTCCATTGACCTCTGTGCTGCTGCAACAACTCCTTGCATCTCTCATCGTTGCACACCTCTCTGTGCCATCCTGCACCGTTGCAAAACTCATGTGCTTCTCGCACTGTTACAACCTGCTAGCCTCGCGCTGCCCGGGGACTCCTGCACTATACCACTCTCTACCGCTTCATCTGCATCCGTTTCTACCTACATCGCCAGTCCTGCTACTCCTCTTCGGGGCTCTCGTAGCAAGGTATAATCCAAGAGGTTGGGTACCTCAAGGATCTTGTCCCTCATCCCCTGTAGTCCTCCTTACTACAACTTGATATCTCCCCACTTCTTCTCAAGTGGCACATGAGCACTCATGGCACAATCGTCATCCTACTCGACTTCTTTCTCCACCCTCACTGGTGCTGCCTTCGAGTTAGAAGCCTCTCCCTTACTCTTCTTCCTCAGACATTGGTTCGCATAGTGACCCAGTTCCCCACAATGGAAGCACTTGACTTTGGAGAGGTCCTTCTTCTTCCTCTTCTCCTGCTTTCCCACAGATGCTAGAGTCGCATCCTCTTCCTCCTCCTTCTTGATCTTGACCCCTTTGCTGCTATTCCTAGTCTTGATCAGCCGTTTGATCTCTTCTTGACGAAGAGCTGCCCACAGTTCTTCCCAATCTGGAAGATTCGCCCTGCCTAGTATGCTTTGGACAAATATCTCCCAATCCTCATAGACTGCGTTAAGTGCGGTCCTTACTGTCAACTCCTGATCCGGCGTGGCTCCTATGGAAGTCAGTTGGTCACGGATCTCCTTCAATCGACCGAGGAAAACATCTATCTGCTCTCCCTTCTGCATCTAGTATGACCTTAGCTAATTCTCTAGGGCCATCTACCTCTGCACGGAAGTACGCTGGTACAATGTCTTCAAAGTGTCCCACATCTCCTTTGCTGTTTCCTTCTCGGCAATTTGTGGGACCACATGATCCTTGACCCCATCAAGGATGATACACTTTGCCTTAGCCATTGCCTCCTCGTACCTTTCATTAGCTACTGGGTCAACTGGGATCTCCATCACTCTCAAGGCGAAGCCCTTGATACGACGTCTGTCTAGAATGGACAAGATACTGGCCTTCTAGACCACAAAGTTGGATGCTCCGTCCAGCCTGTCCTGTTCTCTAAGCCCATTCATGACCATCTTGCTGTTCTTCTGTCGACTCCTCCGAATCTCTCTACTTCCTGCCTGGAATTTCTCGGTTTCACTCCTGCTGAGTCTCTCTACTTCTTGTCTGGAAGTTCTTGGTTCGACTCCTTCGAGTCTCTCTACTTCCCATTTGGAAGTTCTCTTCTGGACTCCCTCTAAGTCCCAATTTCCCTCCTAGAAATCCTTCTGCCAACTGTTAAGTTGCCCCTCTTCGATCGTCTGTGCAACTGCAACATTGATCTGGATTCCTTGGCTAGAAATCCGCCTCGACAGCAACTCCCTCTACCTTGGTCTTGCCCTGTTAGGTACTGTTCTAATCACAGTACCCCACTAGCTTCGCTCCCGGAAACTGCCCACAGCTTCCTTTGCCCCAGCAACTGAAGGATTGAGCCTCTTGGCTCTATGCAATCCCGACACGGGCAAAACAACTCCCTCAGCCAACTGTGTCAGCCCTCCTGGCCTCTGCGTGAGCCTCTCTCTTCCCTCCTTAGCCTTTGCGCTGGCCTCTCTCTAGCCCAGACAGATGATGCAGTCCCTTTTTGTCAACCCTTCTCTGTCGCTTCTGCAAGGATCAACTACTGTCACTCAGGACCACTGATTTTGCTGCAAATGCTCTGCTCAGCTGATGCCTTCAACTTTCCTGTGATCTGCAACCACGCTCTGATACCATGTTGAATTTTCTGAGTCTATTCATTAGAAAATTAATCTGTATTCCGCTGGTTTATTTCTTCTACTTGTAAATTCTAAACAAGTTATTTAAAACATTTAAATACTGAAATAAACTGTTAAGTTTAGGTATGTTCTATGCTTAGAGCAATTTATTTCAATTTTCATAGTTAGCTCAATATCTTTTCCAGATTAGCAATCACATCAGCATTAAAGTAAACTGCAGATAAAACATAAACATAAATCGCAGAAGACAAGCCAAGACAAGAGGACACAAGGTTTGGCGCTAGCCAGGGACAAACCCCAATGTGGGGAAACCCTTGATCAATTCTTCTTATATGTTCTTCAATAGTTCAGCAAAGCGAGAGAGAGAGAGAGATGGTACATTTACAACAGAAGTCAACACTTTGACTTATCTAGATAAGAGCATAGATCATCTCTAAGAAGATGATAGATGAGATCAGTTGAAGACAAGCTGCTTCAACTGATTCTCCATCGTGCTGCATCTCGTCATCATGCTGCACCCATTCACTAAGCTGCTCTTGTCATGGAAATGCAACCAGTCATGGTTGTACCCGTCACAGTGCACTATGCTACACCACTCATAGTTGTACCCATACATGCTGTTGTACATACTGCCTCCACTATGCTGCAATCATTACAGTTGTACCTATACATGCTGCTGTACATACTGCCTCCACTATGCAACAGTTGTACCTATACATGCTGCTGTACATATTACTTCAACTACAACAATTGTACCTATACATGCTGCTGTACATACTAATTCTGTCCCATAATATGTCCAGCATATCATACCCAAACATGGCCCTGCTGTCACCTATAGCAACAACAACTAGGTGACCTTTCAGGACAACAACCAACTGTAGTGTTGATCCTAAACTAGGATCCAACACCCCTGCAAAACACTATTGAACTGATATTTGTCTGCATTTGTGACAGCCCTGGTTAGGGCACATGTTGCAGCCCTAAACCCTTATGACAGTCCACAAACCAACCCTCAAAGGTTTGCAACATTCCTAGTGAAGCCTCCTCTTTGTCCAGGCTACCTTCTGAGGGGCTAGTCCACCTTAACAACGCTCTACGCAACTCTTTCTGTGTGCTAAGGCCTGCGGCCTAGCACTGTCATGAGATAGTCCCTACGCATGCCCAAACACACCGTCTTCTTCAACATTTTGTCCCTCTAGCTCTTCGGCCTTCACTACCCAACAACTCGGCCCTTGAACAACAACTCAGAATTGTCTTGATAGCCCTCAAACAGTCCTAGGACAGTCCGCAAATCAACCCAACAAACTGTCCTCTTCTTGATCCTCTCTTGCTGCGGTTAGGGCATATTCATACCACCATTAGGTAGGAAAGCATAGGGCTTCCTCTAGTTACGAATTAGGGCCTTCCCTTTGCTGTAGATTAGGGCTCCCTTTCGCTGTGGATTAGGGCTCTTCTAGCTGCAGATTAGGGCCTCTTAGATTTGCGGCCAGATCTCCTCCAAGTCTGCAGCTAGGGCTCTCCTAGATGACCCTTCTTTGGGCTGCATAGAAGGCATCTCCTCTAGACCTCCTCTTCCACCAAAAACCCAAAACAAGTGGAGAGTGAGATCACAAGAGATGAGTCTAAATGACTTGAGGTCCTCTTTTATTTATACTAAAACGTTGAGCACAAGTGAGGTTTAGCACAAGTGAGGTTTATTTGGTTGCTAGCCTACCTTGACGAATTGTCCCATAACAATAATAAATTCATATCTCCATGAATACTTATCAGAATCGGATGATCTTTAGATCAATCCTACAACTTTTGATGAGAGGGGTCCGAGAAAAATATCAACTGCGATAAATAAAATGACCCACATGGAGTTTGGCCCTAGTTGCCAATTTTAACTAGGCCGACCTTGACGAATTGTCCCAAAACACTGATAAATTCATATCTCCATTAATACTTATCAGAATCGGATGATCTTTAGATCAATCCTACACTTCTCAATGAGAGGGATTCAAGAAAAATATCAGCTGCCATAAATAAGATGACCCACATGGAGTTTGGCCCTAGTTGCCAATTTTAACATAAACACAATACAGTCACAACATCTACAGATCATCAACTGAAAGAAAACAAGCACACAAGTGACACCATTATTTTTGGACACATGTCCCTGTAAAAACCCAATGCAGGAAAATAGGTGCAACTATTCAGAGGGTTATATTATTATGCAATCTTTCTGAGTACAACTGGGTGCCTAACCGGCTCACCCGACATAGAAAAATACACGGCAACAATACCTTTATATTCGGAAATAGGTATTCAGAAAACCTGTCCCACGAAACTCTCTTCGGCACAACTGAAGCTCAGTACTGGCCCTTCTGGCCTCTGCGTCAGCCTCCTGTTGACTTGCATTAGCCCTAGGACCCTTTGCGTCATGCCTCGTGGCACTGTGCAGCCTTTGGGATCCTCTGCGTCACTCCAGCAGCCTCTGCGTGGATGATGCAGTCCCTCTGGCCTCTGCACTGACTCTGTTGGGGTCTGTGTACCCTGGACTAGCCGTTGCTCTCGCTCTCTCTTTTTCTGCGCTGGTCTCTTAGTACTATCTCTGCCTCTCTGCCTCGTAGTCATTGCCCCTCGTTGCTGATCTCTGATTCAACTTTTCTTAGCAACCTCGCTCTAGCAAAATGAATCGTTGATCACTCTGGTGTATTCTCCAACTCATTCTCAAGCCTCCTCTTATACTTTTCTCGTTGGTACTTCAACGATCGAGATTAAACCTCTAATCAACGGCTAAGATTAGATTTGGCTTGGTCCATGACTTTTGGAACCTTCTAACCCATTTTTATATTAATACCCATTAATATTTTATTTTTCCTAAGTTTAGACTTAGGAACTCCATTAAAAATATTAATTAATTTAATATCTCCCAAACCGGGTACAATCTGTCCAAACCATTTTTGGGTCTTGGAGATCTCTTGTGCTTTAGCCTCTACTCCAATTTTCATGGCTAGAGCACATTCAATGCTACCCCAAATCAACAATTTCAACAATTTTGAAATGAGTGTCAATAAGGGGCAGTTCATCTAAATTAATCACAGGGGGTAATAGTGGATTGTCTACAAACACTTTAGATTTTCCTTTATGGCTAGCCATTTGGGAAAAATAAAATTACTGAGAACAATTGGATAATTACTCGTAAATAGTGATGATTGAAGGCTGCGATTCACTGGAATTCGCTTGCGGTGTTGTTTAGAAGCTCTGGTCGCAGGCAGAATGGAAAAAGAATCTAGTTTGGGGGGATAACAACTTTTATCAAGGTATTCGTAATGGATTTTCGTTGGCTTAACTGCTAATGGCATAGAAGATTTAATGCTTTTGAACATTGGCGAGAGAATTAAATGACATAATGGTCATCTGCTAAATTTAGCGGGAGGAATAGTCATGGCTAAATGTATTAGAATGTTGGTGTAAGGTGAAAATGGCAGAGTGTTGGCAGAAGGGGACAAGCGGTTTGCAGGGGGGGGGTGCTGACGGTTTGTGGTTTTGTGCAGAGGGGTACCGCAATTCATAAGAGCTTGCCACGTAGCAAAAGCAGAGTTAAATGAAACTGCTTTGTGGATCCCCCTCCCTCCCTCCATTAACTTTCGGAATGCGGGGGGTCCCGCAATGCGTTGGAGGTCATTGATCTCGGCGCGCTCAATCATATCCATCAAAAACTGCAATGAAATTAAATCTTCGACATGTGATCAATCAAATCAACTTTATTACAGATAAAAACAATTATTTAAATTGTTAAATAAAATAAAATATATGAGTGGCATTGAAACGTGCTCGCTTATTCTAGGGGCAAAAATATTTTCTTTTGTTTTCTTTTCTTCCCCTTTTAGTTTTTATTTCTTTCTTTTGATTTTGATTTTGATTTTTTCTATTCTTTATTTATTTATTTTTATTTCTTTTTCTATTTTTAGTTTTGAAAATAGAAGGAAATTACAAACTATTACAAGGGTCAAAATAAGTTGCAACAGGGCCCAAGCCCACCAGAGGATCATATTGACATTTGTAGGGGATGTGTTAAGAGCCATGGGACTCCATCATGTAATTATCATCATTCCACACCATGGGCACGCTCAAGTTTCAACACCTTCAACAACTTGTTCATTGCCCCACATTATTCGCGGGATGATGCACTTGGACCAATGTGACCCAATCGACTTATGATGAGCGGGGTAGCTGATCTAAGGCCCAAAGGAGGTTTATCTCACTCTTGAGACATGGGAGGGTAGGCACCATCACCAGAGCCCTCATTTGGAGTAGCTTACAAGCTTATCTTCCATCAGGAGATCCATGAGACAAATAGCTGTGCCCCAAGACCACCTTGGAGAACCACATGATTACTTGCATAGAGATTAAGGGGCCATCCCCTTGTCCATCATTCATGGAGCTTTCTCTCACACCATGGCACCTAGAGGACTCAACGAGGCCCTCCAATGGCCCTTCTTCATCATGACATCATCATTTTGGCTCACTTATGGATGCCTTTTTCATAACTTGTATTAGTTATTTGGTGGGCTTGTCACCAAGGTTTGTATCTAACACATTATTTTATAATTTTTGGGGCTAATTAGGCTAAATCAAATTAGGAGAGGCTCATATAAATAGATATGAGTCTCGTTTGTGAGAACTCATCATCATCACTTGGATCTTTCTCTTGTAAAAAGACTACACTTTTTCTTGGACGTTAGTGGAGAATCTATTGATGCATTTCGATATCTTTGGAAGCTCGAATTTCGTTCTTCTTTAGAGCTACATTTTGGTTTATGGTTGGATATATCTCATTGTCATCTTGTAAGTGCTATTTTTTTTAAGATTTCTCTTGAAATTATGTCTATTGTGTGGAATTGTTGCAAATAGTTAATGCTCTTGTGCCCTAATTTGTTGAATATCATTGTAAAAGATTATTTGGTTGGAAATTGCATATGTTACTCATTGCATGACAATAGATGAATGTTCCCTAGTGGATGGGATTTTGTTTCTATTCCATGAACATCCATAAATCTTGAGTAGGTAAATGTTAAAGATTGATTGTTAGGGCATCATTCTTTAGCCTATTGTTATTGCAAATCTCGAGCCCTAAGTCTTGATTTCTATTCTAGGTCTTCCTTAGAGAGCCTTTAGGTTCATTGAAGCATTGAACCATTGTTGTGTATTTGTTTGAATGGGCCTTTGGAATCACTTCATACCTTGTCATTGACATTATCATTGCAAGTATTTCATTTCTATCGAGACTCCTCCCATCAGTGAAAGTCCGTAAAGAGCAGGGGACTTCGATTGAGGTGACAGTGGGTCCTTGTCCCATTGTTTTCACTTGGTTTTGGTAGTTGTCCCATAGGTTCCCCTCCTAGGGCCCTACTAGATTGTGTGGCAACATGTCCACATACATCTGAATGTACTAGATCAAAGATCCCCTTGGATCTATTATCATTGCTCAGAAACGATCCTTTGGCATTCTTGCTAAGTGCACAACCCCTGCAAATGCCATCATGTTTTACCTGGAGCTCTAGAAGACTTGGAACTATCTGCCTCAATGCAGATAAAGCCCTGTAATGTAGATGAGCAAATCTTCAATGCAAAATAGAATAGGGGCTTGTAATGGAGGTGGAATAGCGGCTTGTAATGTAAGATGGAAAGTGGTAAGTACGGAAGAGGGAGAGATGGGGCTACACTATTTTAATCATGGCTTCCCAAGTAGTGCCCTTCCCATACGCTTTGGGTCATTAGGGGAGGTCCCACTAGACTAGGATTTCAGATTAATCCCCAATTTAAGGTCAGGGAACAAGATCACGATCGAGACCCTTCTTTCTTCCATGTTACCTCGTAATCCATGTCAAAATGCCCAAATACAAACAAGCATAAGCACCCAATTGCAAAATGAATAAAGTAACTTTTGATTAGAAGCCTTCCTTCCAACATGTGCTCTTAGCAAATGGGTGAGGAAACATATGACTGATGTAGGTGGCAAGGATATGAATGGCACTTCGTCATCGGCTACTAGTGGCTTTTAGGGGTTGCTGGCTGCCGATTGAAAGGGATGAATAGGAGAAAAGTTTTTCCTAGGGGTCACCCTTTTTTGGTGGGTAACAGACACAATTCATGGGTTCTCTTTTAAATAGTAGAATGAGACCTTCGGTCTCCCCTTAGCACCCCCTTTGGGAGGCCAACTGATATCCTTGAGACTATTGTAGAGGTGCCAAACAACACATTAGTTCACTCACGCCCAGAGAGTCAAATGGATTAGTTCTAGATGGTTCTCAAGTAGGGTGCTCCCCCCCAACAGACTCCTCTCTAGCCCTAACAGAACAACTAGAGAATTATCCAGAGCTTCTTTTCTTCGACTTCAGATGCTAGGGGTATCCCTTGCCTCCCCAGGATCGTGCAACCAGATGCCTCATTGGATCCAAAGGACTCCGATAGCTAGCCAACATTATTGTCGCCTCCCTTGCCTTTGGCTATTAGACTCAGGCATTTTTGACATCATCAACCTCCAGCCCTGGACTTATTCACTTAGTCTTCTACATCATTGAGGGCCTTTGATTTGGTTATATACACGTTTTTGAGGTTGTTCTATTGTTGTATCTTTCTTGACTTCATTTTATCCTAGTTTTAGCTTTGGCATTTTCTAGGAGTTGCGTTTGGACTCCCACATTGTACTCGAACTAGAGGTATCCTTCAGTCCCATTGACTTACTTTTGTGGTCATTTGTTGGACATTGATAAAATTACCTTATCTTCTCTGCGTTATGCCTTTGATTCACTTAGTGGTCCAAGGTTGCCTTGTATATTTCCTCATATGGCTGTCTCTCACTAATTCTTTCCCTCCATGTCTGGTCAAGAGAATTTTCTGCCAAAAAAGTCATCTAGGCCATGATGGGAGGAGACTTAAGTTTGGTTTGGGCTCTCTCTATAAAATGGTTGAGGCATGCATACTTCTTTGATCTAAATTTTTCTTTTGGTTGGATAGTTTGACTGTGTACATAAGATTTGCTTGATGGTCTCTTCAAGAAATGGAAGTGAACTTGCAATAATATTCACGCACGAAGAACTTCCAATCACTTTAGAAAAGATTAAAAGCTCTGAAATATTTGGAACTTTTAATAACTTCCCTTTTAAAATATACTCTCTCCTTGAACGTTTGATGCATGATCATAAACTAACTTGAAAATTACCACCAGCCCAGACTCCAATTATAAGTGAGTTATCCAAGATGTTTCTTCTCTTGTACCATGTTGGGCTTCTAACAATAACATATCTGATACCATATCAGAACTCTAACAATAACATGAGATATGAAAAAAAAGATGACTAATTTTAGTATTCAGTAAGTCATCTACAATGATGGGGGACCCCCTTTTATAACATCAATGTGGTGGGTATAATAATAATAATAATAATAATAATAATCTAATTTTAAGGTCATGTCCAAGCCAGATCTCAAATTGGTGTATGAGATCCCCTTGTTTGTGGGACAAGGGACGCTTATTAAAAAATAGAATACCCTAATATCATTTTATTAAAGTCATTAGTAACACCATGACTTTCTTATATTTCAACTTTAGTGTTGAATATAAATAATACAACAACTAATATCAGGCCAGAGATAAGCTTTGCAATGAGCTTAATTTCCAGATTCATGACTTCACAAACAGTGATGCACTAGAAGGTTGCAAAGAGAATACTGAGATATGTGCAGGGAACTCTTGTTTTTGACATAGAGTAAGTCAGAAAATATGACCTCATCTCGACGAGATTCACTAATTCACACAAGCCTATATTAGTGGTGGATAGAAAATCACTTCAGGATGTGTTTAAAATGGGTTTAGGTGCAATTTCTGGACTACCAAGAAACAAACTGCAATTGCAATGTCTTCGACAGAGGCTGAGGACAAGGCTGCAACAAAAATTTCATGTGAAAGTTGAAACTATATGGTTGAGGCAGATACTTGAAGAGACAAGAGTTAAGCAGGATGGAACGACTCCCTTATACTGTGACAATCAGTGAGTTTTGAGGTTGGTGAAGAATCTAGTTTGCTGCTCAAAGATGAAGCATGAAGAGAAAGATTATCACTTCATTCATGCGGAGGTTCAAGGTAAAGAGACAGAACTTGTGTACTGTTCTCCTCAGGATTAATTAGCTGATGCATTCACTAAGTCATTCTGCAAGGACGAATCACAAAATTTAGAGACAAGCTTGGTGCAAAAGTTAACAAGTTAGTCATCAAGTGGGTGTATTAGAATATCTTGACAAATATTAACTTTGTGAAATAAAGTATGTGTAAGTCAATTTTAAAATTAAAAATGTTGCCTAGGCTTAAGTCATATAAAAAGGTAATCATGTAGTTAGAGATTTAGAATTCCCGTACCTTCAGGG
Source organism: Pinus taeda (assembly GCA_000404065.3). Classification (NCBI taxonomy): domain Eukaryota; kingdom Viridiplantae; phylum Streptophyta; class Pinopsida; order Pinales; family Pinaceae; genus Pinus; species Pinus taeda. Next base: position 59,334 of record APFE030417890.1, read on the forward strand.
TTTTAAGTTATGTTTGAATCTTGTATTTATTACCTTTTTTATAGTGAATCTTATTATTACCTCTTTTATAGCGAATCTTATTGCCTATTTTGCACCATTCTCTCTTACTCTTTTATTGTTATAATTTATCATTATTAGATTTAACTTTATTAAATAAAGTCTAAGTCAATATTAAAATTAAAATGTTATTTAGGCTTAAGTCATGTGAAAAGGTAATCATGTAGTTAGAGATTTAGACATTCCCGTACCTTTAGGGAGTTAAGTCCGTTATGCTTGAATGTAGTATTTATTACCTATTTCATAGTGAATCCTATTGCCTATTTTGCACCATTCTCTCTTACTCTCTTATTGTTATAATTTATAATTATTAGATTCCAAACATTAATATAATCTAAGCCTTGTTTGCAGATCCATGATTCTTTACTTAGTCTGATGAGGTGCAAAGTAGCTCTATGAACTATTCAATTCTATTGTTACCTTAAAAACTAATTGTTATTACTTGATTTGTAAATGTACTTGCTCTTCAAATTATATCATTTTCACTACAAACTCTTTGAATGATTCTCGCATTTAAATTATATAGAGAGACTTGAATTGTGCAATTCTCATTGTTGAAACTTATAACTCATTTAACAGGTCAAGAATGATCCCCAACTAATAGTGCGAATGGCACATGAAAATACCCATTCCATTGGTTCAGCTACAATGTAAGTTTTATCCATTTGCATAATCTATTTTAACCAATATCAATTGGTTCTTAATTGATGGTGTGGGCATTAGAGTACTAATTAGCATTAATGTCTTATTAAAATGGCTTATCAATGTTTTATTAGAGACTAGCATGCTGTAAAGAATTCAAGTTGCACTGCCTACCATTTTTAAATGGAAAAATTAAAAGGTATCTAGATAAGAAATGCAAAGGAAATAGGGGAGAGTAAAATTTCTTAGTTTTTTGACAATGAGGTTTGATTTGATTAGATCTTTTGCTGAAGTTATTTCCATAAGTTGAAATGTTTTGAGCAACAAAAAAAAGGGAAAATGGCAGGAAAACATTGTATTGTTTTATCTATAGAAGTTCACCAACGATTACAAACATTGTTGTTGCAACAAAATGTGCGAGGCTACATAAGTCTAAATTCTAAGAAGTTAGTGTGAAGTTTGAACAGATCTAAGATGGAACATGTTTGTTGATATTGTTTATTTTTTCTTGTATTAATTTATTTACACTTGAATGCAAAACCATAGCAGATACATGTATTCTTGAAAAATGTAAAGTTTGCAAATGACTAGAATCAAATATAGTAGGCCTGAGTGTTGGAAACAAGCACAAGCCTGTGGAATTTATGGCAAAGTCCCATTCCATTTTTTGTTTTTGAATTTCATATTCTTAATTGGTTTGCAAATGTTTGTAATTTTGTCCAGCTGTAGGTTATTGATTCCCTCAAAATTTTTGCCAATCTAGAAGCTGGCTTTGTGATGCAAGTCTCTTGGTTGATGTCATAGCATCCTCCCTCACTCTGGTACTAACATCATTGGATGTTTTGGTGCCATGCTTTATGAGCCCTCTCTAGCTTCTTGTTGTTACCTATGTGACACCAATGATTGCAAGATATTACTATAGTGGCATATCCCTGTGTTGGGATTTTGTTCCTCATCAATATACTTTTAGTCTTTATGTGTGTGTGCTGTGCAATGTGAATAGTCCCACATGGATAAAAATCTTGAGACAGGTGGTTTTTGAAACATTGCCTGCACCAAAATCTTTGCCAACTTAGATGCTGGCTTTTTGCTGCAAGTCCCTGGGTGTTTGGATCCTCCCTTACTTTGGTATTTTAACATTGTTGGTCATTCAGTGTCATGCTTTATGGGCCCTATTTAGTTCTTATTGTTTTCTACGTGATGTTTGTATTTGCAAGCTATTACTATAGTGGTATATTCCTATGATTGGATCTTATTCGACATAAATATACTTTTACTCTTGGTTTTTACTTTGATACCATTTTGGATAAACCCAAAATTTCGAACCCTCAAATCCTCATTGTTAACCATTCACCAATGATTCTTTCTAAGTGCATGTAGAACATATTCATCGATAAAATAAGAAAATGATTCAAATGGGATTAGCATAATGTAATATTGCATTTGTTTCAAAGCTTTGTATGAGAGAGAGATTGTAATAGAATATAAGCAGTCCATGACATCAATATTTGTCTTATAATTGGGAAGACCAATAAAAGTCTAGGGAATGATTCACCACCCAACCATAGATCTTCTAACGAGAGTGTCACTCTAAGTTGAACGAAACACTGAAACGTTTTAGAGTTTCCGAAACGGGTACATTTAGAAATGTCACCTCCCAAAAATGGAAACATCGGTTGAAACGTCATATATATATAACTGAATAACACACTATCTTGCAAAAAAAAAAGGAATAAGACCCATAGATGACAATTTAGAAGGAAAACCAAGTCTATATTAACTCTCATATATGATTACATGATGGTTGAGTTTCTGTCGAGTTTCGACCAAGTTTCGACATTTTGGGTATGGTTATAGCCTGAAACGCTAGGTTCCTAGAAGTTTAGTGCAACATAGGTGTCATCCTTGCATTGGGTTAATGTTATGACAAATGAGCCATATATACGGGAGAAAATTGATCTCTCACAAATATTATGTGATTTATGGAAGCAAACCCTAGTTAGCTTTAACTAGATCAAGGTAAGAAGTAATATGCACTGCATACAAAACCCTGGCTAGGCTTTGTTATAGTTCAAATTCCCGCTAGATGGAATGGTCATGACCACAAACGTGAGGGCCTAGGGGCAATTACTAGAGAAGCCACCCATTTTCACTTCAGTGGCCTTGCCTCTTGCTTTAGACTATGGAAAAGAGAATCCTAGCCTAGGGGGGTGTCCCTAAAGGTCAATCTAGCCATGTGTTATGGTATGGGAGTGATATTAACTTATGCTGTGTTGCCCACCACCTGTGGGTGACCCCATAGGAGAAATTTTCTCCTAGATTTGTCTTCAGCCTACAACCAATAGCCCCTTGACATCCACTCGATAAATTTAATGTGCTACTTTTTTCTGCCCCCTGAGCTAGCCATTGTGTACCCTCGCTCATCTGTCATGATTGTATGTTTGAAGGTGGACCATCCAATCCTAAAGGTATGATTTTTCATTATGTAATTGGGTGTTTATGCTTGTTTTTCTTGGGCATGGATTATTGGGGGACTTGGAAGAAGGAAGGGCTTTGACTGTATTCTTGTTCCCTTACCTTAATTAGGGGGTTAATCCTAAATCCTAGTCCCGTGGGATCTCCTTTATTGGCTATTAGCTTTAGAAATGGCACTACACGGGAAACCTTGATTTTGGTTGTGTGGTTTTACTTCTCGATACAATATATCTCACTCCTCTCTGCTCATTACAAGCCGTTTTCACAATTTTCCATTGTGTCCACAAGGTGTTAGCCTCCCCCTCCCCTTGTCCACACCTTGGGTTGGCCCTGAAACGATGCCCTAAAGGTTAATGCAACTAAAAAGAAAGATAAAAGCATAATATGGTGCCATACAACCTATTTTGCAAAAATCGCGATAAAATCGGTCGATTATATCGACAATGTTTTCGCTTTGAAAAAATCGATATGACTAGAAAAATTCACGGGTTTAGTGGACAATGATTTTTTTTGGGTTTTTTGCATTGATTTTGCAAATAGAGGGCAAGGGTGAGAGCTAAGGGGAGGAGAACTCATCTACAAGTGCAAGAGAGGAGAAAACTGAAGGAATTTAGAATCCCAAGCAAAAAAAATTCGAGTTTGGACCAAGTTTCTTCAACAGGGCGTGGTTTTCCTATACGTTCATCAAATTTGGCCCTATTTTTTTGTTTTTCCTTGGGTTTCAGGCACCCATATATTTTCCATGATTTTTGCTTGGATGAGTGTGTTTTTTTGTCATTTTTGTTGCATTTAGTGGAGAGGGATTTTTTTTGGTCAAAAATTCAAAATCTTGATTGTTAGTTTTATTTGTTTAAATTATTTTTGTGCCCTAGCTTTTTTTCATGATTTTTGCTTGGGTTTGAATGTGTTTTTGTTGCCATTATTGTTGCATTCAGTTAAGGGTTTTTTTTTGTCGAAAATTCAAAAATGTTGTATGTTAAATTTTAATTTCATTTGTTTAACTTGCAATTTATCTTGTGCCCTTGGTTCAAACTTCAATCTTACATTAAAATTCAAGAGTTCAACAAAGTCACAAACATGCCAAGGAAATTGGACCTTATGTGAGAATTTGGTGAACTTGATGGGGGATTTGATAGATCAAATTTGACTTGAAAGTTATATGGGCAACATATGATAGGGGGAGTATACCATTTGAAATGTCACCTTGCACAAATTCCTGGATATGAAGTAGGTCTTTGGACAAAAACAAATTCATAAATCATCCATAGAGCCCTCAAATCATTGGAAGAAATAAAGACAACCAAATTGACCAAGGCAACTTTGAAGAGTCAAATGGTAGGGGTTGGAGTGGTGGGACTGGGAGGTGACCGTGAGAGTGGTACTGGTTCTTCAACATCAATTTCTATAATCAACCCCACACTTGCCACATCATTTTTTGTTCCTAGAACCACACCTGGTGCACAACCATCTATCATGTCAACTCTTATAAAAAGGGCGAAGGAAGAAGCTATTAAGCTATTGCGTAGGTGTCTTCTTTGGAGTGATGTTCCTTTCAACATTGCCAAGAACAATCCATTTTTCTAGCCTGCAATTGATGTTCTTGCTATTGTTGGCCCAGGGCATTAGGTCCCTATACTACTAGTGTAACCCCTTATAGTTATTAGTGCAATTCCCTTATTGTATTATTGTGCCCATATAGTCCCCATGTTGTTATTATTATGCCCTATAGAAGCCCACTATTCTTATTGTTGTGTCCCTACAATGTTTTTTTTTGTTTTTTTTCACTTCTGGTTCACGGATACCCGGGTCAGTGCGTAGCCGCTACGTCCAGGGTTATAACTGAGTGGACGCAACCCGAAGGGCATCAACACCCATCGGCCTATTTACTGACCTGACCCCAAGAGCTTTCGGGAATTGACCCTGTGACCTCCCATTGGCGAGGCACTTGATTTGACCAATTGAGCTAACTCTTGGGGCTGTGTCCCTACAATGTTATTGTTATGTAGGCTCTGATTTTATTGGGACCCCTTAGACTCCTATATATAGAAAAGAGGTCTTGTCATTTGTATCATCCAAGAATTGTTCATTTGTGTAATGTAAAGGAGGTTGCCCCCTTGAAGAGGTTGATTTTTAAGTCGTTGATCTATATTTTCTATCTTTTTATGAGCTGGTTACATAACATTTGGTATTAGAGCTTTGGATTCTAGGGTTTTGCTGCTCCAAACAGGTCATCGTGGAATTTTCGCTATAAATTTTTTCTATGAAGTTTCAGAAGCTGAAATGAAAACCCATTTGAGCCGAAATCTCGAGGAACCTTGGGTCTGAATTTCAGATCTTTTCTTGTTGTATTTTCGAAGATATGATTCGAGGAAGTTAGGGTTTTTGCAGGCTCCTGAATTACATCCCAAACAGGTGACCTGGGGAAAATCATCATAACTTTCTCTTTGAGCATCGGATTGGAATTTCGTAAGAAGTTTCAGAAAGAGGACAGACTATATTTTTCTGTGTATCATTTTCGGGTCTGAAGGTTGAAATAGTGACATGTGGCAGGGCGTACAAGTTCGCTCTACTGAACTAGTCTATAATTAGGTCATTGTAGGAGATTTGGCATAACTCTTTATTGAAGAATCTAATATTGATCAGACTGATGGGGTTAGAAAGAGGACTGAGAGGACTACCACATGCCAAAATTTCAGAACTTGAATATCATATTGGAACCTGAAGCAGTCATGGAAACAAGACCCCGACAGCTACGAAATCGATCAATTTCAGAGTATCTCATCAAGTGGAAGAACTTACCCGCTTAAGATTCCACATGGGAGGATGATAATTTTATACAGAAGCATCCAAAACTACTCAAGTGTTGAGGACAACACTTTTTGAAGGAGGGGCATGTTAGGTCCCTATACTACTAGTGTAACCCCTTATTGTTATTAGTGCAACCCCCTTATTATATTGTTGTGCCCATGTAGTCCCCATATTGTTATTATTGTATCCCATAGAAGCCCACTATTGTTATTGTTGTGCCTTTACATTATTATTGTCATGTCGACTCTGATTATATTATGATCCCTTAGACTCTTATATATAGAAAAGAGGTCTTGTCATTTGTATCACCCAAGAATTGTTCATTTGTGTAATGTAGGGGAGGTTTCCCCTTTGAACAGGCTGATTTTGAATTCGTTGAGCTATCTTTTCTTCTATTTTGTGAGTTGGTTACATAATACAGGGTACAAGCCCCTTCCTATGATGACTTTAGAGGGCATATTCTTTAGAATGAAAAGGCCGATTGCACTAAGAGATTGGAGAAGTTTAGGGGCTCATGGGCACAAATAGGATGCATTGTGATGTCAGATGGTTAGACCGATCAAAAGGGAAAAACCCTTATTAACTTCTCGGTTAATTGTCCCAAGGGAACATTGTATATGAAAACCGTTCATGCATCTGCACATATCAAAGATGCACGATTATAACTTATTATGTGATTTGTTGGACGTGTTCATTCAGGAGGTGGGTCCTCAACATGTTGTCCAAATCATAACAAACAATGCTGCAAATTATGTTGTTGCTGGTAGGATGCTTATGGAAAGGCATCCTAACTTATTTTGGACACCTTGTGCTGCACACTACATTGAATTGATGTTGGAGGACATAGGAAAAATTCTTTTTGTCAAAGACATTGTTGAAATATAAAAAAACATTACAAAATTTATATATAATCATGCATATGTGCTTCATTTAGTGAGAACATTCATCAACAACAAGGAGTTGGTGCCCCTGCTATATGGTTTGCCACTAGCTTCATATCACTTTAATCCCTCTTGAATTCTATGTGGGATGTGAAGAGAATGTTTCTTTCAGAGGAGTGACATGCTTTGTAATATAGCTGCAAGCCAGAGGGAGAGGCCATATCCAGACTAGTTTCATACCAAGAAAGCTTCTGGGAGGGAGTGCAGGAGGTGTGTAACATTATTGAACCTTTTGTAAAGGATCTTCGATTAGTTGATGGAGACTTGTATGAGGCCATGGATAGGGCCAAAGAATCCATTCGTAGCTATTATGATGATAAGGGGGATGAGGGGTTTGAGAAACAACAACTCATATGGGCAATGATTGATGAGCGATGGAACAATACACTCCATTGTCCCATTCATGCTGTAGGGATCTACTCGAACCCCGCATTTTCTTATTCCTGTGGTTTCATATTTGACATTGAGGTCATGGATGAATTCTTCACTTGTGTTCAAAAGATGGTGTCATCTCTAGCAGAACGTGCAAAAATCTCGAAAGAAATGGAGATATACAGCATAGAAGGTGGCACCTTTAGCTTTGACATGGCTACCCATGATAGGAAAACCAAAATGCCAGGTAAGCTTTAGTTTGTTTCAATTATCAAATTTCATTCTCTTCAAAGTTCATACGTCGCTTCAACTTTCAAATTTCAATTTTTTACTTCTGCTACTTTCATTTGTTGTAGACGCGTGGTGGAGGAGCTATGGTGGCAGAGTACCCAACCTCCAAAAGCTTGCCATTCGAGTGCTCAACCAAACATGTAGCTCCACCAGATGCGAGCACAACTGGAGTTTGTTTGAAAAATTACACACCAAGAAGCGCAACAGGTTAAAATTTTCCCAATTAATCTTTTGAATTCATTAAAAAATAAAAAGTATAATTTATCATTTTTGTAATTATTAATTATTAATTTGTGACCCTTGTACAAGTTGGAGTCCCAACGCTTTAACAACATGGTCTATGTCTACTACAATCTCAGATTGTGAGTGAGGCAACTTGAGAGGACACTTGATGTGGAGGTCATCTCATTGGATGTGATTGACACCACTTCTGCATGGAGGGTTGAGGCCGAGAGGCCTATCATGGAATCAACCTTTGATTGGTTAGAAGAGGAGGTAGTGGAGGGGCTAGCAACTGCAGAGAAGGAGGAGGAGGTAATGGAGTGGGTAGCAACTGCAGAGGAGGAGGAGGAGGTGACACCACCTACCATGGCCACTAGTAGAGGACGTGGTCTACCTCCTATGGCTCCTAGTTCTTCAGCTTCTAGAGGACATCAGAGTCCAATGCCAGCCCTAGGGCCTTCTTCATCTAGAGGGAAAGATGTTACATTTTCTTGCAAGAGGGGCAGAGGAAATTATTAGCTAGTTGGTTTATTTCATTGTATATGACAGTTGACTCATGATATGAGATACATTATTATATTTTTTGTTGATATTTTGAGGTTGAGTCAAGACTCAAGATTCAGAACATGATTCACTATTATGTGTGATGTAGCACAAGACATATTATGATATTACATATCTTATATATTAGTTCTCTTTTCATATTTATGTGTCAATGCATTTATTTTATATTGTGGATGCTTTAGATACTAAATTAATTGAAAAAATGATATTTTTTGTATTTTTTAAATTTTGTTGATTTTTTTGTTTTTTGTTTTTTGTTTTTTGTTGTTTGTTGTTTGTTGTTTTTGGTTGTTTGTTTTTTTTTGTTTGTGTTTGTTTTTTTTGTTTGTTTGTGTTTGTTTTTGTTTTTTTTTTCTTTTCACTTATTTTAGACCCTCGTCGATTTAATCCCAATCGCGATTATCGCAACATTGCATACAACAACAAATGTACCACAAATTGCAAAAGATGGTTGGGACAATAAAATTTACCACGTGGGCAAAAGCCAAGCATGAGTTCTACCCCTTATCATTATGGCCATCACTCTGGTTCTTAGGGCCCCTATGAGTGCCCCTTGCATCATTAAGGAATCCATGAATGTCCAACCCTCGGTGGGCTATGAACTGCCCCTCCTTGAGGGGGTAATCATTGCTATATCTTACACACCATTACCTCATCACCTTGAGCTTAAGCAGTAAAATGAAGAAAAATCAATAAAAGGCAAAAGGCAAATGAAGAAGGGTGGAAAAACAAACGCTGAGGTAACTCATGCACCCAAGATGTGGGCTTTCCTCATCATAGCTACCCTTGTACCATGGCATGTGGCTTGGACCTTCCCTTTTTCCCCACTTCGTTCCACCATTATTTGACATTACACCTGTCATTTGAAGGGTATACCTTGGACTTGTCATTCCCTTAGAGTTTGAAACCACTTAATAAAGTCCTTGATTTACCACTCCTATCCAAGTTGGTAACACTAGTATATGTTCAAAGCCCCACGTTTGGAAGGGAAACCCACTATGAAGTGTCCATTGCTACCCTTGGTTAACAAGCTTGTTTACTTAATTGCACTAATCAATCATTATATTGGAGGGTGAGGAGATGCATTAGATCTTATGAAAGATTGCAGATGGGTTTTCATCTTGGACTTGACCTCCCTATACGAGATCCAAGCCCTCCAGAGGATCACAATGGCATTTGTAGGGTGAGCGTTGAGAGCCATGGCCCCCCATTCATGCAGAGCATTGATTGCCACACCATGGGCTTCTTCAGCACCACCATTTGCTGGTTCGTGCCCCAACTATTTAGAGATGATGATGCATTTGGACCACGTTGCCTCAGCTAGCTACACATTGCACTCAACACTTGGCAGTTGATGTAGGGCCCAAAGGAGGTTGTCTTTCCTAGGGAGACATGGGGGAGCACATGTCATCTTCTAACCCTCATTGATGGAGCATCGACTTGATCTTGAGCCAGTTGGAGACCCATGAGACCCATTTGGAGCCCACAAAGCCCAAATAGAGGTTTGGAGATGTTTTGTAGCATATGGAGGGAATCACCCTCTTTGTCATAATTTTTGAGGCCATCTTCCACATTTTTAGCACAAGAGGCCTCAACGTTGCCTCTCTAGGCCTCCACGTCATCCTAGTGCAGATTTAGGAGAGAGATTAATTTGATTTTAAAAGCTATCATGGTTGGCTTGTAACCATGGGTGGGTTACTTAGCATGTTAGGCAAATAGAGGAGATTTATCATTTAATTTTTGAACTCTTATGACTTGTATTAATAGGTGAGACCTATTCTCACCTCAAACCATCATCACTTGGATTTTCAACCAAGGAAGATAATTCGAACCTGCAATTTGTGGAATGTTTTGAAGTTCTATGAATGAATTTTGATGTTTGGATATTTTCGCTATCTTTCTTGGAGCTTCTTTTGGGCATTGTGATGGATGGATATACTCTTCATTGTCTTGTAAGTGCTATTTAATGCTATATTTCTGATTTATGATTAATGTCTAATTCCTGGTGTTGCCACCTTGCTTACACACCTAGGTTAATGTGGGAAAAATCCCCAACCCCACAAGGTGTGATCTGTTGAGAAATCTAGGGGTAGCTAGATTAAGTGATTTCTCTTCCTTGATAACTGTTTGTGAAGTGTTTTTACTTAATTTGATTAGCGTCTTCTTTCACTTGATTATTATTGTGTTCTTATCAACAAACAACTACCAAACAATAAAACCAATGAGACAAGAGGACATAAGATATATGTTGTCAACCAGAGCCAAAACCTCTCTTGTTGAGAGGAAATCCCACAAGAACTCTTCTCTTCTTATAGAACTTCAATTGACGAATTCCAAGACCTATGACCCTTGACTGAGACCCTCCAAGACCAAGTCAAAATTCTCCTTGAAGCACTTTCTTCTCGCCTAGTCAACTCAAGTCAAACTTGCCTTATAACAGCCTTCACTTCTCCTTTGACCCAAGAATTTTGACTTGCAACTTTGGCTGCAACTTCGTGTTGGAAAAACTGAGAGGGGGGTGAATCAATATTTCTTTTCAATTGTTAATATTACCAGTTAAGATTCTTCACAATGATAATTAGAAAAATAAACAATAAGGATTTTATTATAAACAAGTGAGGACACCAATCCTCTTTTACAAAAATTTGAGTACAATGATGTTTGAGGGCACCAACCCTTTAATCTTCCAAGCTCCAACCTGTTGCCAAGCACCAACTTGGACTTTTGTGAGGCTCCAACCCTATCCTTTTCAAGGCTCCAACCTGATTTTTAGAGGCTCCAACCCCTAAGGCACGAGCACTTCAGTCTTCTTAATAAAGATAGATAAGTTGCTTGAATTTCCCCACAAATCTTGTTTTGCACTTTACTTGTCCATTAGCTCCAAAACAGCTAGTGCTTCACTGTCCAAGGTTCTTAATCCTTTATGTCCTTTAGATGATCATGATGAATGATGCCACCAGAGTCATTCCATTATTGTATCTTCACTGATTTATCCTCCAAAGTATCATTGCAATAGGTTGTCGTGGGGTTTGAGCTCTTGCAGTGAAGTTCGAGCTTATTGTGGAGGAGTTCGAGCTTCTATGGCTTATCCAAATGCTGTTCCACAGTCTTATCTCCAACAAGCAACTTATGTGCTCCTTTTATCACAGGTTCGAGGGTATGGTAGATCACTGTTTGATGACCAGCTCGTTGCTTCAATAGATGTGGACCTTCTAATATCCTCGTCTCTTCTGGGTACTGTAGTAATCGTTTTCTGTGTGAAATTGTCTCGGTTATTAGTGGAATGCTATAGATACTGCTTGTTTACAAATTCTCGACTAGTATTGGAATACCTCGGATACTGCTCGTTTACGAATTCTCGACTAGCATCTGAATAGTTTGGATATTGATCATTCTCAATGGATGGAGGCCTTATGAGTTCCAATCCAAGAGGTCCAAGATTTCTTCAGATACGTCTTGAAGGTGTACAAAGCCTTGTTATATATCAAGCATACTGTTCCTTGTTGTTGGTCCGAATATTTTCATAGGTCCGAGAGATTTTGTTTCATCAATCTTTTAACCCAATCAAAATTTGCTTCTTCTTCTCAGCCTTAAGCTTCCTTTCCTCGGTGCTGTAAAGTTGACGAGTTGTGAATTGTATCTTAGTCTTTGTGATGGATAATCGAGATATATGATTGTGAATTGAAGATCCAAGTTCATATATATATGGATTTCACCTTGAAGTGAAGAGACGTGACCTATGGAGGAAGCCAACTTGAGAGACAGGGTATAGGTCGGCTAGACTGTAAAAATAAGACATATGACCTTCAAAAAGCAATTTCTCTTAGAGTGTCAATGCAACAGACGCGATATTATATTAAAATGTTATGATAAAGTCAATCAGATCCGCAACCATATCGATAATTGAAGAATAGGTCTTATTGGAGGTGCCATTTCAAAAGTTCCGATAAAGTGGCGGATGCGATTTGATAATTAAATCATTAACTTAAATCAAGTCGGGTCCACATATTGGAAATCAGAGCTTAGGTCTTATCGGAGGTGCCATTTCAAAAGTTCCGATAAAGTGGCGGATGCGATTAGATAATTAAATTGTAACTCAAATCAAGTCGGGTCTGCATTTCGGAAATCGGAGCAAATCGAAAATCAGAGATTGCAGATCAGAGTCAGGTCACATATATGATATCACATATTGGAGTTCGGAGTCAGGTCACATATATGATATCGCATATCGGAGTTCAGAGGTTTTGAGTGGTGACACGATAAAAATGTATGTTATAACGTTGATATGATATTTCTCCGATTTAACTTTGGTTTAATATGATATATGTCATCAGGTGTGTTATCAATTATAATCCTTCAATAGTTGAACATCCATCAATTTCCATCAAGAGAGCTTATATTTCATCAATGACAATTATTGACCAACAATCTCCCCCTTTGTCATTGATGGAAATATTTAAACATTCTCTCCTCCTTTGACATCAATGGTAAATGGGGTGCCCAAGTACTCCCCCTATGAAGCTACTCCCCACTGTAATGTTGCGTCGACTCTTATCAATGTGTTGTGTTAATGTGATGCACGAGCAATGACCCCCATCTTTTTGCGAAGATATTCAAATGCTTCTCGTGGAAGGGGTTATGTAAAGATATCTGCAATTTGCTCCTTTGCATTGACGTATTCCAACTTGCTATTTTGTTCGACAACTTGTTGACAGAGAAAGTGGTATTTGATTGGAATATGTTTGGTCTTTGAGTGCATTACCAAATTCTTTGAAAGACTGATGATGCTAGTGTTGTCACAATAGATGTGATTGGTTGATTAGTCTCTATGTTGACATCTTTCAATGCTTCCTTCATCCACAGTATTTGTGTACAACAATCTGCACCAGCTATATATTCGACTTCTGCTGTGGACAGAGATATGGAATATTGTTTTTTACGGAGCCAAGATACAAGATAATCTCCCATGAAGAATGCATTTTCATTGGTACTTTTTTGATCATATACGCTTCCAACCCAATTGGCATCAGTGTATGCTGTCACGGTAAGAGTTGTGCTTTTGGGATACCATAGACCAAAATCAGGAGTACCATTCAAGTATCTGAAAATTCTCTTCACAGCCAACAAATGGGATTGCTTAGGGGCTGATTGAAATATTGCCACCATTCCTACAACTTGCATAATATTGGGTCTTGAAGTAGTTAAGCATAGGAGAGCTCCAATTATTGATCTGTAAAGCAATGTTGTGAAAATCACTGTCGGGATTAAATCGGTGAGGGGAAAAAATCAGAAAAAATCGTAAAAATCAGGAAAAAATTGGTTAAAATCGGGAAAAAATCAGAAAATACAAAAATATTCATTTTTTTTCAAATTTTTTAATATCTAAAGCATCTACAACATAAAATAAATACATTGACACAGAAATATGATAAAAGAACTAATATATAAGATATGTAATATCGTTTCTAGTGCTACATCACACATAACAGTGAATCATGTTCTGAATAGTAAGTCCTGACTCCTGAGTCCTAACTCAGCCTCAAAATATCAACAAAAATATAATAATGTATCTCATATCATGAGTCATAATGTCATATACAATGAAATGAACCAAATAACTAATGCTATTGATTTCCTTTGCCCCTCTTGCGAGAAAATGCAATAGCTTTCCCTTTCCCTCTAGATGTAGATGCCGATGGAGTTGGAAGTGGACTCTGCTGTGCTCTAAAAATTGAAGAACTAGGAGCTATAGGAGGTAGACCACGTCCTCTACTCGTGGTAGGGGTAGCCTGGGTAGGTGGTGTCACCTCCTTCTCCTCCTCCTCCTCCTCCCCTTCTACGCCTTCCACTACCTCCTGCTCTAACCAATCATTGACAGACTTCATGAGAGGCCTCTCGGCCTCAATCCTCCATGCAGCAGTGGTGTTAATCCCATCCAATGAGATGGTCTCCATATCAGGTATCCTCTCAAGTTGCCTCACCCATAATCGAAAATTGTAGTAGACATAGACCATGTCATTAAGTCGCTAGGACTCCAACCTGTACAAAGATCATAAAATAATAATTATAAAAAAAATATTATTTAATGAATTCAAAAAATTAATTGGAAATTTGGAATATTTTAAGTTTTAAGTTTAACTTGTTGCTCTTCTTGTTATGTATTTTTTCAAATACACTCCAGTTGCGCTCGCATTCTGAGGAGCTATATGTTTGGTTGAGGATTTGAATGGAAAGCTTTCGCAGATGGGATACTATGGTACCATAGCTTCTCCACCATGCATCTACAACAAAATTACAAATAAGATAAACATAAGAAAAAAATGAAATTTGAAAGTTGAAGCAAAGTATGAAGTTATGAACTTGAAGAGACAATGAAATTTGAAACAAATTAAAAAATACATGGCATTTTAGTCTTCCTATCAACCAAAGCCATCTCAAAGCTAAATGTGCCACCTGCCATCCTGTATATCTCCATTTCTTTGGAGATTTCTACATGTTCTGCTGGAGATCACACTATCCTCTGAACACAGGTTAAGAATCCATCCATGATCTCAGCATCAAATAAGAACCCACATGGATAAGAAAATGCGGGGTTCAGGTAGATCCCTGCAGCATGAATGGGACGATGGAGTGTGTTGTTCCATCGTTCATCAATCACTTCCCATAGGAGGAGTTGTTTCTGAAACCCCTCATCTCTCTTATCATCATAGTAGGCCCGAATGGATTCTTTGGCCTTTGTCTATGGCCTCATACAAATAACCCATTGCGGGCTTGTCACCATCAACTAATCGAAGAACCTTTACCAAAGGTTCAGTAACGTTGCACACCTTCTGCACTCCCGCTCAGAAGTTTTCCTGGTATGAAACTAATCTGCATGGCCTCTCCCTCTAGTTTGCGGCTAAATGTCAAAGCACGCCACTCATCTGAAAGAAACATTCTCTTCACATCCCTCATAGAATTCAAGAGGGATTGAAGAGATATGAAACTGGTGGCAAACTGTGTAATGGTGGGGCGCACCAACTCCTTGTTGTTGGTGAATTTTCTCATCAAGCTAAGCACAAATGCATGATTATATACAAATTTTGTAATGCTTTTTGATGAGTCAACAATCTTTAACAAAGGAAATTTTTCCTATGTCCTCGAACATCAAATCAATACAATGTGCAGCACAAGGTGTCCAAAATAAAGTAGGATGCCTCTCCATAAGCATCTTTCCAACAACAACATAATTTACAGCATTGTCCGTTATGACTTGGACAACATGTTCTGCACCCACCTCAAAAATAAACACATCCAACAAATCACAATAATTTTGCATCTTTGATATTTGCAAATGCATCAACAGATTTCATAAACATTGTCCTTTTGGGACAATAAACCAAGAAGTTTATAAGGATTCTCCCCTTTTGGTTGGTCCAACCATCTGACATCACAGTGCATCCTGTTTGTGCCCATGATGCCCTAAACTCCTCCAATCTTTTGGTGCAGTGAACCTTTTCATCTCGAAGAATGCAACCTCTAAAGTCATCATAAGAAGGGATTTTGTACCCTGGGCCAGCAATTGCAATAGCATCAACAACAGGCTGGAAAAATGGATTATTCCTTGCAATGCTGAAAGGAATATCATTCCAAAGGAGAAACTTTCCCAACAACTTGTCAGCTTGTTCTTTCTCCTTTTTTTTAAGCATTGAAGAGATAGATGGTTGTGAACTCGCCGTGGTTCTAGGAACAAAAAATGATGAGGTAGCTACAGGGTTGGTTGTAGATGTTGATGCTGAAATAGAATTGTTAGCCCTGCTATGCAACACTGACTTTCTAATGTCAGAGAAAAGCTCGGTCTGATTGGTGGTGTCTTCAAAGGGGCCCCTCATGAGTCATTTTCCCTTTTCCTTCTACCTCGCTTAATCTCCACCACCTCTGTTTCCCTATTTGCCTCCTAAACCCAACAAAGTAACCCCCTTCTTGACCTTAGCCCCAAGCGTGAAACCCCAAATAAACCATAAAACCATACCCATATGCCCTCTCGCGCTCATAAATCTCTCATTGCATCCCCGCTGTTGATCTTCCCTGCCGTTCCAACGGCTCCTGTCGCACCCGATAAAGGCGACCTACTCTACCACTCCCCACCATCAGATCATCTCCGCCAAGATCTGACGGTCTTCGCTTTTATCGCGCCGGCAATTTGATCGAGCGATAGCGCGCGATGAGAGTGGTTTTTCTCTCTCATCCGCCGCTACGTGTCAATCACTGAATGGAATTGCTCGGCCCTGGGCTTTTACCACTTTACGCCTGAAAGCGGTGCGATGAAAACCATTACCGCTCGACCAATTCGCCCTGCTCGTTAAACGTCCGTGCAGCTCCGTAGCCCGACAACTGTCAATTTGATCGAGCGATAGCGCGCGATGAAAGTGGTTTTTCTCTCTCATCCACCGCTACATGTCAATCGCTGAATGGAATCGCTCGGCCCTGGGCTTTTACCACTTTATGTCCGAAAGCGGTGCGATGAAAACCATTACCGCTCGACCAATTCGCCCCGCTCGTTAAATGTCCGTGCAGCTCCGTAGCCCGACGACCGTCCGATCTGTCCGCTGGAGATCTAATGGCCCTAACTCACCCCGCTCCCACCTCGGTCGAGCCATCTCCGCCGTCCATTTCCCCGATCTGATGGCCATTCTTCTCGCTCACCCAAATCGTTCACCTACCCATGCATTCCACGTCCTCGACCATTTTGTTTGCCCGAAGAAGGAGATGATCAACTCCGCCATCATCAGTCACAGTCAAAGCCTCATCAACCATATTTAATAGAGAGCATGGCCGAAGGGAGAAAAGGACAAGCACGACTCCGTAACTGAATTTATCAGTCATGAACTCCACCGGTACGAGCACTCCAACAGCCTAAAAGGACAACACAACACCTGAACAGATCGGATTCACCCACTGAAGCAAGCAAACACATTCAGAGACTCTGTCAGGTGGTTGAATGCAGTTGGTGGTCAATTATGACCCCTCCATACCTAAAATGGCCAAGTGCCATAGTATTGTAAATATATAAATATCCAGCAGTAAGATGTAATCAAGGTTGCCATTTGATGTAAGGTTCAACTTTTGGAGACTGTAGATATTTTGTCATTTGCCAATACAAGCTTCATTTTCAGCTAATACAAGCTAATACAAGCTTCTTTTGCTGTTAACTGCTTGCTGTCCATTTTCCTCTGATTCTAAGCTTGTGCCTGATACACTGTGATTCTTGATTTTTTGATGTTTAACACTAGATAACTGTCATCTTATCTCTGTATTAGAATGTTGAATGTATCACTGAATAAGATACTCAGGTTTCTTTCTATCTAATGCAGGAGAGATGTCATCCTGTCCTTGCATTAATGGATTAGATTTACAGGTTTCTTTACTAGTTGCAGCCGACCATCACATGGTCTTGTGTATCTATTGGTGTGGTTAGTATTCTCCATATTCATCTAATACCTAAAACAGTGAGCATTGGTGGCCTAAAGCCTTGTAGTCTTGGGGTGTTCATGCATGCCTGTAGTGAACAGAGTAGAAGTGGTTATCTGGCTTTAACCAAACCATCATTCCTTCCATTAAACTTGCAACAATAGTTGAATTATATGTTACCAGGAATCTCCAAGCTACAACCTAGGAGAGTTTCTTGGAATCCTAACATAATTGGCGCCATTGTCGGGGAGAGGATAGTGAAGCTTAGCTTCCCTGCAAAAACGACACAGATCCAACTTTGATGATAGACAAAGTCTGGACACATTTCTGGTTGTAATCATCTATCTGGCGACTCTACTGGAGGCCGAACCTCTTGGCGACTCCACATTATAGTTCTGGCTCAGTTTGTGAGGCACACTCGGAGAAATCCTCAGAAATCACCAGCTGCCCTAGTGTCTGACTCCGAGAAGATTGTCAAGCAAAGCAAGATATCACGAAAAGGAGCATCAGGATCAGGTAAGCCTAAACGGTCTTATGTATCTCTGCAAGAAAGGCTTGTAGCTGAGCATACACATGTTGAAAATATAGAGCTTAGCACTATCAATGAAGAAATACTCTCAGAGATTCATAAAGCTCCTCATTCAATAAATTCCCCTTTGGATCTTAGTCCAAAGAAAGCCTCCCTTCCAGTCCATCATATTCCTTTAGCCATGTCAGTCATTTTTCAACTCCCTACCATTCAAACTGCTAGTACTCTTCCATCTACTCCAGTCATGGCAGGCCCACAAATACCCACCAAAATGGAAAAAATCATAGCTGCTAGGTATGGACCCCTGGTCCTGCCTATTCCTTTGAATGCCATTCTTGCAGGAGAATATCAGAAGTACATGCCTAAGTTCACTGGTACAGAGGGAGTAACAGCTGAAGAACACCTTGAGTCTTTTTATAACTATGCTAATAACCTAGATATCAGTGAGGATGATGTGTGGATGAAAGTATTTGTCCAAAGCCTTGATGGAGAGGCTAGAAAAGGGTTCAGAGAGCTAACCCCTTGGTCTATAGCAGACATTGAAGCATTAGATGATGTGTTTTTAAAGCATTAGGGAGATAAGAAAGACTTGCTATACTACCATACCAAGTTTGGCAACCTCAAAAGGGAAAATGGGGAGTCATTGTCTGATTTTAATAAAAGATTCAATCGTATGTATAGCAAGATCCCAGCTGAAGTAAAGCCTACCCCCACCTCTGCAAAACTCACCTATGCCAATGCCTTTGATTCTGATTTCTGCCTGCTATTAAGAGAGAGAAGATGTGCTACTCTAGCCGAAATGCAAGATGCAACCTTGGAGGTGGAATCCAATATCATGGCTGCAAAAAAACTCAAAGGACATGCTGATAGAAGGAGGCAGAGAGGTGAGTCCTCTTCTTCTTCTTCTTCATCTTCAGAACCTAAAATACACAAAATGACTAAAATGATAAGAGTCATTGGCTGCTGAAATATCCAAACTGAAGGTTGAGCAGAGTTCTGGGAAAGCAAGGTTTCCTAATACATTTACTCCTAGTAATCCAAATCCATTAAGAAGAGCAAATGAACAATTGCAGATCATTCAGAGGGGCAAAGAGGCTAGTGAAGAACAAAGGGTTAAGGCTCCTTTCCAGAACGTAGTCATGGAGGAGGAACAATTTGATGAAGAGGATGAGATTCACTGCATGGAAGACAAGGGCAGTGCTGCCTTTTTGACATTAGCTACCTACGAGGAGTCATTACTCAGGCACCAGACTAGTCAAGAGTGCGACAGAGAAGCTGTTCTATAGACTGAAGACTAGCAAAGATATAACTTGAGGTCAAGAACGAGTAATGCCAAGGAGAACCCTGCCCAAAGAGCTGCTGTCCCCACAGAGCAGCAGATCAGCAAGCAAAAAAGACCAGCAACTGATCCCGTCATCCTCAAAACACCAGCTCAAGAGGTGAGAGGCCCTGACAAGTCCCCATCCCTTTTCAGTCTTGAATCAGAAGTCCAGAAGTTAAAAAAATCTGTACCTCTGACAGAACTTGTAAAGAGTGAGGTGTTTAGGAAGCCCATCCTTGATGCCCTTGAGCTGAAAGCCACACAAGCATCCAATGACTACGTAAATTTACAAGATGATAAACCTGCAGTTGTGCTTAGCCCAATGATTGAACCTGCTGATGACAATTCCCCATCATTTTATGTCTCGACCATTCATGACAGAATCCTCCACAACTGTCTGTTGGAAACAGGTGCCAGCCACAATCTGATGCCCAAAGCTGTCATGGAAGAGTTAGGACTGGATATTACTAGACCTTATCATGATTTGTTCTCCTTTGATTCAAGGAAGGTGAAATGTCTAGGGCTAGTCAAAGACTTAGCTATCACCCCAACTCAGCTGCCCATGAAAAGCATGATGATGGATATTGTGGTAGCAGATGTTCCCCCTAAGTTTGGTATGCTATTGTCCAGAGGATGGATTAAGAGGTTGGGTGGGACATTACAAAGTGACTTATCTTATGCCACTGTCCCAGTTTTTGGAGGAGAAAGCAGAAGATTGTACAAGGAAGCCCAGCTGGCCTATATTATCAGTGATGAGAAGAATCCCACTAATCATCCCATTTACGCCGTGGACACTGATTTTGGAACATGTATTCTCCAGATTGAAGAATCCCAGAGGGCCTCGGTGCAGCTCAAGAAACCAGTAGGCCAGGGCATGGAAGAAGAAGGGACACAAGCTTGGGAGATGTTCTTTGATGGAGCCTGTTCAAAGGAAACTGCAGGAGCATGAGTGGTGCTACTGTCTTCAAAACAAGAAAGCGCACATCTGTCTTTCAAATTGACTTTTCAGGTCACCAACAATATAGCAGAGTATGAGGCTCTGATTTTGGGCTTAAACACTGCCAAAGACATGGGAATCAGAGACATAAAGGTGTTTGGAGATGCTGATCTCATCATTCAACAGGTGAACAAAACGTTTCAAGCAAGGCACCCAAGGCTGAAAGCGTATAGAGATGAGGTATGGAGACTCAAAGATGCTTTTAATAGTTTTTGTATCTCATATATCCCTAGAGTCAAAAATCAGCTTGCTGATTCCCTTGCTGTGTCTGGTAGCATGTTCATCCCTGCCATGCCCCCTAAATTGGTTTATGAAGTCCAAGTAAAATATAGACCATCCTTGCTTGATAATGTCCAGTGTTGGAAAGTCTTTAAGGATGATGATGAAATAAATAGGTCTCTGCAAGTCATTGATGAATTCTCTGAAATGCAAATTGACCAAGATAATGAAATCTTAGAAGAATGTTCCCAGCCCCAACTAACGAACAAAATTGGCCAAGACAACATTGTACAGTTGCCTAGCAATCATATACCTAAAGGGCTAGTGCTCCTAGAGAAGTTGTTTGACCATAATGATGTGCCTCATAAGATTGCCCAAAAAGAAAATCAGTTTGCAGTCCATAGGCATAACATAGGGAGTCCAGATCATCCAAAGTATATAAATCTGCCCACCCATTTCTCTGCTGCCCAAAGTTCTGAGAACTGCACCTTAATGAAGCAATTTGCTGATGTCTTTGCCTGGGAATACAATGACCTTAAAAATTATGACAAAAAGATCATCCAGCACAAGATCCCATTGGAGAAAGACACCATTCCTTTCAAACAGAAGCTGAGACCCATAAATCTTTTGCTCCTCCCTCTGATTGAAAAAGAAATCAGGAAGTTGTTGGCTGCCAAAATCATAGTTCCTCTGAGGTATTCAAAATGGATAGCCAACTTGGTAGTGGTGAGAAAGAAAAGTGGAGAAATCAGGTTGTGCGTTGATTTCAGGAACCTGAACAAATGTTCCAGAAAGGATAACTATCCTCTGCCCAAGATGGAGCATTTGCTACAGAAAGTCTCAGGAGCCAAAGTCATGTCTTTCCTGGATGAATTTTTAGGGTATAATCAAGTTGCTGTACATCCAGATGACCAAGAAAACACTGCATTCACCACTCCTTGGGGCACTTTTATGTACTCCAAGATGCCTTTTGAGCTGATGAATGTTGGAGCTACCTTTCATAGAGCCATGGATATAGCATTTGTAGGAGAGAAGGATAAGTTTGTCCTTGTCTACCTGGATGACATAACAGTATTTTCCAGCAGCCATCAAGATCATTTGTAGCATTTGAAGAAAGTGTTTCTAAAGTGCAAAAGGTTTGGGATATCGGTGAATCCTAAAAAGTCACAATTTGCTTTAGAAGAGGGAAAACTGCTAGGACACATTGTTTCTGCTGCAAGTGTCAAGATTGACCCAGAAAGAGTGAAAGCAATACAGACCTTGTTTGTCCCAAGATCAAAAAAGAACATCCAATCCTTTCTGGGCAAAATAAATTTTGTAAGGAGGTTTATTCCTAATTCTGCGGAATTGGTGAAGCACATCACCTCTATTCTGAAAAAGGGATTAGAAATCAAATGGACTGATGCAGCTAGAAGATCTTTTGAAGCCATCAAAAGAGCTATTATGGAAGCCCCCACTTTGATCAGCCCAGACTATAGCAAGGAGTTCCATATCTTCTCATTTGCTTCAGGTGACATCCTTGCAACAGTCTTATCGCAGAAAGATGATGGGGATTCAGAGCATCCAGTGGCATTCTTCAGCAAAAACTTAAGGGAAGCTGAACTAAGGTATGATATTATCGAAAAACAGGCTTATGCTTTGATCAAATCTTTGAAAGCTTTCCGAATCTACATCTTGCACTCCAAGGTAAGTGCATATGTGCCCTCTGTTTCAGTAAAAAATGTTCTAGCGCAGCCAGATGTTGATGGAAGAAGGGCTAAATGGATTGCAAAGCTTATTGAATTCAACATAGAATTGAAGCCCACCAAGCTTGTCAGAGGTCAGGGCCTTGCCAAGTTGATGGCTGAAGAAAATTGCAGGATGCTAGACATGAATTGGATAAGCACAAACGCAGGTGACAGACAGACAGAAGAAGCAATAGTAGGACAGGACTAGTTGTTGGCCAAAAATCTAGCTTCTTGTGAATGGTATTCTACAATAGCTCAATTTTTGTTGAAGTTAGAAGTTCCTCTAGGCCTTGGTTCAAGCCAAGCTAGGACTATTAAGCTCAGGGCAGCCAAGTTCTACATTCATGAAAACTTACTGTATTGAAAGGATCCACCTGGAATCCTTTTAAGATGTCTGGACAAAGAACAATTTGTGGAGGTCATGCATCAGTTTCATTCCAGCATTTGTGGAGGACATCACTATTGGAAAACCACAGCCCACAAAATCTTCAAAGCTGGGTATTATTGGCCCACTCTGTTTTCTGATGTCTTTTCATTTGTGAGATCCTGTGACAAATGCCAGAGGTTTGAAGGAAAACATTAGTTGAAGTCCTTACCCTTGAAGCCAATACATGCCAGTGGTCCTTTTTAGCAGTGGGGTTTGGATTTCATAGGGGAAATTAATCCACATTCTAGTGGCCAGAACAGATGGATCTTAGTAGCCACTGACTACTTCATTAAATGGATTGAGGGCATCCCTACTAGGAAAGTTGATCACCATGTGGTCATGAAGTTCTTGACAGAAAACATTTTCACCAGGTTTGGTTGTCCACACAAATTTGTTACAGATAATGCGACAGCCTTCAGGGCAAAAGAGTTGGTGGACATGTGTGACTCAATGGGCGTTAAGTTAGTACATTCCACCTCATATTACCCTCAAGGCAATGGTCTGGCAGAATCATCCAATAAGAGCCTGATAAGGATAATCAAAAAGCTGTTGGAAGACAACAAAAGGAACTGGGATTCCAAACTGAAATTTGCATTGTGGGCTGACAGGGTGACCACCAAGAAATCCACAGGGAACTCTCCATTCAAGCGGGTATATGGCACTGAGGTTGTATTCCCAATCCAGTTGACCCTCCCTGTGGCCAAGTTCTTGTAGGAAGAACAGAATGAGAAAAATGATATGGCAAAGAGGATTAGTGACTTGGCTAAAGTACATCAAATCAGAGATCAACTGATTGAAAGGTCTGAAGCACATCAAAAGAGAATTAAGGAAGCCTTTGACAGAAAGGCAAAGATGGACAATTTTCAAGTTGGAGACTTGGTGCTCAAATGGGATGCACTGAAGGAAAAGAAAGGCAATCATGGGAAGTTTGATGCTCTGTGGACTGGACCTTTTGTCATTGCTTAGATCCAGGGGAACAACACTTTTATGCTGCAAATTATGGAAAGAGAAACAGTTTTTGATGGCCTAGTTAATGGGTGGTTTTTGAAGATTTATGTTGTTTAAGGCCTTTGGGCCTCAACATTGTAAATATGTTTTTTTTACAAGTTTTAGTGTAGGCTTAATTAGATTCCATGCCCAATGGAACACTAGGAAATATTGCTGATTTTGTTTTTATGTGAAAGGTAGTGGTCTACGGCTCTTGAAACCTCACAGGGAGGATTTCATCCCCAGAAGGAGCTAGTGTTAGTCTTGCTATGCAGTGTTGACTTTCTAATGTCAGAGAAAAGCTCGGTCTGATTGGTGGTATCTTCAAAGGGGCCCCTCATGGGTCATTTTCCATTTTCCTTCTACCCCGTTTACTCTCCACCACCTCCGTTTCCCTATTTGCCTCCTAAACCCGACAAAGTAACCCCCTTCTTGACCTTAGCCCCAAGCGTGAAACCCCAAATAAACCATAAAACCATACCCATATGCCCTCGCGCGCTCATAAAGGCCGCATTGCATCCCCGCCGTTGATCTTCCTCGCCGATCCAATGGCTCCCGTCGCACCCGATAAAGGCGACCTACTCTATCACTCCCCACCGTCAGATCATCTTCGCTAAGATCTGTCGGTCTTCGCTTTTATTGCGTTGGCAATTTGATCGAGCAATAGCGCGCGATGGGAGTGGTTTTTCTCTCTCATCCGCCGCTACGTGTCCATTGTTGAATGGAATCGATTGGCCCCGGATTTTACCACTTTACGCCCGAAAGCGGTGCGATGAAAACCATTACCGCTCGACCAATCTGCCCCGCTCGTTAAACGTCCGTGCAGCTCCGTAGCCCGACGATCGTCCAATCTGTTCGCTGGAGATCTAACGGTCCTAACTCACCCTGCTCCCACCTCAACCAATAGCCTCCGCCGAGCCATCTCCGCTGTCCATTTCCCCGATCCGACGACCATTCTTCTCGCTCACCCAAATTGTTCACCTACCCATGCATTCCACGTCCTCGACCATTCTGTTTGCCTGAAGAAGGAGATGATCAGCTCTGCCATCATCAGTCACAGTCAGACCCCCATCAACCATATTTAACAGAGAGCATGGCTGAAAGGAGAAAAGGACAAGCACAACTCTGTAAATGAATTTATTAGTCATGGACTCCACCGGTACGAGCACTCCAACGGCCTAAAAGGACAGCACAACACCTGAACAGATCGGATTCACCCATTGAAGCAAGCAAACACGTTCAGAGACTTTGTCAAGCGGTTGAATGCAGTTGGTGGTCAATTATGACCCCTCCATACCTACAATGGCCAAGTGCCATAGTATTGTAAACACATAAATATCCAGAAGTAAGATGTAATCAAGGTTGGCATTTGATGCAAGGTTCAACTTTTGGAGACTATAATATTTTGTCATTTGCAGCGTCTCATCTTCATTTTCAACTAATTCAAGCTTCTTTTGTTGTTAACTGCTCACTGTCCATTTTCCTCTGATTTTAAGCTTGTGCCTGATATGCTGTAATTCTTGATCTTTTGATGTTTAACACTGGATAACTGTCATCTTATTTCTGTGTTAGAATGTTGAATGTATCACTGAATAAGATACTCGGGGTTTCTTTCTATTTAATGCAGGAGAGTTGTCATTCTGTCCTTGCATTAATGGATTAGATTTATAGGTTTCTTTACTAGTTGCAGTCGGCCATCACATGGTCTTATGTATCTGCTGGTGTGGTTAGTATTCTCCATATTCATCTAATACCTAAAACTGTGAGCATTGGTGGTCTAAAGCCTTGTAGTCTGGGGGTGTTCATGCATGTCTGGAGTGAATAGAGTAGAAGTGGTTATCTGGCTTGAACCAAACCATTATTCCTTCCATTAAACTTGCAACGGTAGTTGAATTTATATGTTACTAGGCATCTCCGAGCTACAACCTAGGAGAGTTTCTTGGAATCCTAACACCAGTGCCACTTTCATATTCACCTCCTAACACTCTCCCTGCTAGTTGCTTCCTCAAATCTGACTTGGACAGTTTGGCTTGCTCTAATTCTTCCAGTGATCCGAGGGCTCTTTGGAGGATTTCCGCATTTGTATTGGTGCAAGGCCCTACTTCATGTCCAGGGATTTGTGCAAGATGATACTTCAATCTATAAACCCCTCCATCATATGATGCCCATACAACTTGCAAGACAAGTTTGATCTATCAAACCCTCCATCAGGTTCGTCAAATTCCCACAGAGGGTCCAATTTCCTTGGCATGTTTGTAACTTGGTTGAACTCTTGAGTTTTAATGTAAGATGAAGCTTGAAGTTGAAACTTGAAACTTTAACCTATGGCACAAGAAGAATTGCAAGTTAAAAAAATTAAAAAATAAATTACATATGTGACACAACACATTGAATTTTTGACAAAAAAAACCTCCACTCAATCCAACAATAATATAAAAAATCCACATTCAAACCCAATAAAAAATGATGCAAAAAATAGAGCACAAGAAAAAAGTGAACTAATAAATCTAACAATCAAGTTTTTGCATTTTGACCAAAATGAACTCTTTCCACTCTATGCAACAAAAATGAAAAAAAAAACACTATCAAATCCACTCAAAAATCATTGATAATCAATTGGTTATAGAAACCCAAGCAAAAACAAAAAAATAAAAAAAAATGGCCAAATTTGGTACCCATATCTGGAAACCACGGTTTGCCGAAGAAATTTGGTCCAAACACGCATTTCTCTTGCTTGGGATGCTAAAATCTTCCGTTTTTCTCCTCTGCCCTAGTAGTCGCCTTCCTCTCCTCCTCGGCTCCCAAACAAGTCCGCTGTCTGCTAAAAAATGAGAAATAAAACTCATGAAATTGATTTTAAAACGCGCTGTCTCGGAGGGCCATGATTTTTGCTGCTCGAATCGCGATTTTTTTGAAAAAAACTTTATAAAAATTGGGCGATGTTATCGGCAGACTTAAAAAATCACAATTTTTTTAAAAACATCGCGATTAAATCACGATGCCCGCAACACTGCTGTAAAGTGTTGCATCTACCAAGGGGGATTCATCATCTTTGCTCAATTTGCAATCTGTGGTCATTCATGTGTTCATAGGTGCACATTCTTCCATCCCATATCTCTTAAGCATGTCTTTAAGGTATTTTGCTTCGGATATAAACATATTTGCTTTAGTTTGAGTTACTTGTAGTACAAGGAAGTAAGATAACTCACCAATCATCGACATTTCCAACTCTTTCGATCATGGCTCATCCCATCATCATTGCTGGCAAAAATAAGATCGTCAACATATACAAGAGTGCCTAGCAGTTTGACTTTGTCCATCTTCATGTAGAGATTGCTTCTTGCCACTCCCTTTTTGAAGCCCTGTTGTTGTAGATAATGATCCAATCTTGCGTACCAAGCTTTTGGAGCTTGTTTCAATCCATATAACGCCTTTTTAAATTTGCATACAAAGTCTTTTCCTTCTGCTAGGTCAAACCCTTCTGGTTGCTCCATGTAAACTTCTTCTTTTAGATCACCATTTAGAAATGCTGATTTTGCGTCCATTTGATAAAATTTGAATCCTTTTGAACAAGCAAATGCCAAAAACATCCTTATAGCTCCATACGAGCTATAAAACCCACAAAAACCCAAAAAGAGTTTGGGCAAATTTTACCGACCACCTGAGACCCCAATTTTAAGCTTACTCCTCTCAACTGGCTGCCAAATAGCTACATAAATTTTCTGTTGCAATAGAGCTAAAATCCACCTCCAAATTTCTCCCAACTCGTAAGGGAAATTTCCTCCTCATCACCCAATGAATTTCTAGCTTGCAAACTCCCAACTAAAGCAACTCCCAACTAAAGCAATAGGTGATCTCCCTGCAAAAGATCCTCCACCAAAATGCCGAATTTGTTGCCCCAACTCAACTCCACAAATTGCCTCTGCGCCCTTGGAGAAACACGCCCTTGCTGGATGCACTTGAAATCTGCTTCTCCAATACCTGCAATAAACTCCCTACAACTCCCCTAGGGTGACACTCAAAGTTCACCGAAGGAGTTGAAAATCCGCCTGAAAACTCCTTGTGCTAAACAACACTGATAATCTTGGCTAAACAACATAAAGGAACTCTAGTTCAGATGTCAAATTATCTAAAGCCCGCAAAATGATGCCTCTTCCTTCTATTTATCTTTGCTGCGCCTTTCTCTCCTTGTGGGCTCCACCCATTCGACCTCCTTTCTCTCCCTCCTCCCTAGCTTGATTTTCCTAAGGTGTTCGAATTCCCCTCTTTGGGTGGCCCCTCATTCCACCACCAAATTAATTTTCCTTCTCTCTAATGTTGGTGACCTCCATTTCTCCAAAAAATTAAGTGGGGACTCCCTCAACCCACTTTTTTAAAGTTTTACATGCCAAAATATTTCCCAACACCAAAATTGCAAAAATGGAAATTTTTCTTAACCAAAACTAATTTAATTTGGGATATTATAGTCCTCCACACAAAAAATTGCTTGTCCTCAGGCAATGCTTGAACAATACCCTCTCGATTAGTTGACCCAACAATCACCGCACACAATACCGGGGTCCCAAATGTGCCACAGAGTCATCCCTGATCTCTGCCCTATCCTGCTAGGATCACAAGCCATCTTGATTAGAATGAGGCATCCCTTGCTCCACTTGTTGTCCAGCTTAGCATATGCACCAAACGCCCTCTGCAAACCACCACTAAGTAGAGCATCATAGTGTAGTATAAAATCCTGGTCATCTCTACATGAGCTTCCCCTGATCTCCTCTTGTTGATCACCTTGCCACACTGTGGAAGCCCCCCATGCCATTAACGAATCACTAAAACCTTATGGAAGATCTGGATGACCCTCCCTTGTAGAAACCAGCTCACCCCTATGGGTAGTTGAACTGCTAAGTACTGTGACGCTAGGGTCCCATGCCCATCGCAGCATGAAACTACCTTGCTGACCCTACGACACTCTGGTCATGACTGACTGCCTACATTGCTCATACGAGAGCCTTCTCTCTCATAAATCTCAGTCGTAATATATGTGATGATCGAGGCTAGGCCCAACCTACCAAAGTGACTCAACAATTCCAATGCTTAACACTCCATGGCTAGCCACAATCCTGAGCAACAACCTACCTCGCCATATGGTGAAGTCTTTGATGATCCCCCATGTGTCAGTCTGAGAATGAGCCGAATCACCTGTTATCCTGACCATGCTCATTGAGAAGTGGAGTGTCCCACCAACCCACTAGATCCCTGGATCCCATAACCATATTGGAGGTCCACAACTCCCAATTCTCACTGCCAGTGGGACTTTGTATGTATCCAATAGGTAGGCACCAAGAATCAAGAATCTGTCCCGCGAATGACCAACTGCTTTGCACCTGCCAAATCACACAGCAAGATTTGCTATCACAACTCCTAATGATGTGCTCAGGTACTGCTGAAAGCCTAGGCATCCTCCTGCCAACAAGGACTACCATCCCTTGTACCTCATGCTCACCTAACGCCTCGAGCTGTTTTGCTAAAAGTGCACCATGAAGCTTGCTCTCGGTCACCTCCCTAAGTGTGAACTCAAGGGTGGAGCATACATTACCTCTGTAATAACACACCCATTCCCCAAACCCGTATCTGTCAGTTCATGTCCTGACCAAATGCCACCGCTTGAAAGCCTCTCTCTGGATACTCTGTGTCCCAACTAACTGTCTCGAGTGAGCCTCCTGTGTCCCGCTGCTAGCGATGAAGGCAACAAGGGACAACATCCAACTCCTCTGTGCCTGCAAACAATGTGGAAGTGAGGTAGGTGCGCAAGACCCCATGGATGTCATCAAATGATGCTCATTTGCCTCCTCATCGATCCTGGGTGAACTATACCCAAACGCATGCCTATTGTCCCCATTAGGCGATTTCCCTGGAGTTAACGCTCCATATTCCCCATGGGTAGCGTCACAACTCACTACATACGGTCAAGCACCCCTACGCTCCCCTGCATACAAACATGTATCTCTATGCCCCTCGGCACATGTCTGCACCCAGTTGCACCCCTCTGTGCACTGTGGGATACCACTACCAGTTACCATATCATCCTGAATCAACTGGCATCCCTCTTGTGTCGAAGTAGTCATGACTCCATGTAGAAAATCCAGGGGGTGTGAATCACCCTTCCTACTCCACAGGGAAAGCCCACACATCACAATACACCTCCATACACCTCTGTGCTCCCATTGGATAACACTACCTACTGTCGTGATACCCTGCACCATAAGGCATCCCACACGTGCCAATTTATTTGCCACTCTACTAATGGACCCACCATGATTCGTGACATATCTCCTCCTCTGTCAGGGTAGACTTGGGCGGCCCAATTCCATACATGCTAGGGGGAATATCACTGCTGTGCTGATCAACCATGGCTCCCGTGCCCAATACATCAATGGGAGGGCATCGTCTCCATACAATAGCCTATCTAGTGGCTTGCCAATGCCACCTCCTCTGACAAGCCCCTGCTAGAGCGCGCTAGTCATCACGTGAATCCATGCACAACCAACATCCCAAAACAACTCACAGAGTCTACTTGCTCCCTTGTCAATCCAATCCAACACTAATGCTAATGGTTATTCGAAAGTGTGTGGTTGCTCAATCACCAAGACGGTCACACCACCAATACCCTCACTAGCCAAATCCATGAGGTGGTGGGGAATTCCACTTGGATCCCAATGCCAACTTGGGCCTCTAGTATCCCCAATGTGTGGGAGCTCTTGCTAGGCTTCACTCCTGACTACGACCATCCCCATAAATCTCGTCCACTCCACTGGGTACCAACACAAAATCTCTCGCCATCCAACCCCAAGGGCACATGTACTAGCGCACGCAACAACCTCATCATGTGAATGCTGCTCCCTGTGCAACTCATGTCACCTTGTCTGACTATCCTAGTCAACACATGAGATCTGACTAGGTAACTTGGTCTCTCCCTCTCCAATGTGCAAGGGAAATCCACTAGCACTACGAGCCCTATCTATGTATGTCTGAAGAGGTTTTCTCCGATGCTCCAGTGTGGGCTCTATCTGTACCATTAAGGAATCCAACCATTCCCCAATGCAAGTTAGTTTGGCTGCTGACTCAACACAACTGGTCTTGTGCCCTCCAACTCCTCATTTTGCTGTAGAATGGCTTCCCGGACTATCTTGGCCTTCTTTCCCAACGGTAGAAGGCTGTCACTAAGCTATCAAATCTGCTGAGGATGACTATCATCTGGAAACTTGGTCACGATCCTGGACATCTCATCAACGGGTGCCTCATCAAGGGATGGCACCTCATTAGCAAATGGTACCTCATCAATAATGGCTACCCCTTTGTCTCCAAGCACCTCATCAATCTGTTGTGGCCAACTATCATTTTGAAACTCATTCACGACCCTGGTTACCTCATCAACTGACGACACCTCATCCACGGGTGGCACCTCATCAACAGGTGGCTCTTTGAGTGTATGCCCTACTCTCTCCACTAAGGTGTCAACCAGGCTAGCAAAGGGATCTCCAACAAGGGTGACACTTGCGTCGCACTGGGTATGTCTACATGCTCCTCGCCCTCTTGTGTGCCCTCAGCGTCTTACTCAATCTCCTCCTTAGGCTCCTGATATCTAAAGCTAGGTCCCCACCAATAGAAGCTCCTCCTAGTCTCATCCTCTAACTACCCTCCTCTATATGATGGTCCAGTCTCCGATCCATGCTCCTCAAACAAGAGAGCCCTCATGATCTTAGGGTCCAACACCTCATACTCATCAACCCTATCCACAAAGGACCTCATCAAATTTGCAAAGGTGTTTGGTTCCCTCTACTCTGATTCATCCAGAAAATGAGGCATGGTAGGTTGGCTAAGCTGGCCATGGGTAGTGTTTTGCTGGATTGCGTGTGCATGTGCGTGGCTTCTTTGCTGGGTAGGTCTCAACATCCCCATCATTTGTTGCATCCTTTCTAGGCCCTGTTGGTTTTGCCTCCTCAATTGTCAGTTCTGCCTCATCAATTCCTTCATGATCCCCTGTGTACTCTCCCCTTTTTGTGTCCTTGGAGTGCCCATAAATTCACCAGTCACTATGCATGCATGGCCAAAACCTCCATGATCTTGCTATCTTCCCCACAACTGGCCAAGATCATGCTCTGATACCAGTGTAATATTCCTAATGGAAACATTAAGTGAATAACAAAAGCATGCACTATAACAAGAACTAGGAAATTCAACGCATACAAAAGAATCAAACACAAGAGGAAATGCACCAAAACTATGAGCCATTTTAATTATTTATGAGCAAAATGGAGTACAAATGAGTATGGAAAGAGGAACCTGGGCTTGCTACAACATGCTAGGCAAAACCCAGGTTGGAATTGTGCTGCCAAAGTGCTGGAACGAGTCCACCCAAAACCTCTACACTGATCCAAAAAATTAGTACCACTGCTGCTATAGGTGCATTGAGATTTCGACCATCGAATCTATTCCAAAATTTCTGCAAAATTAAATGTAGGCTCTCCACACCAGCTCCAACAAAACCCAAAAATATCTCACAAAACCAAGTGGTGGAAATGGTCCCAGAGTGAACTACTCCCCCCTCTAGTAATTTCTGCTACCAGCTACTGATTGGAACATTGATTTCTGCCAGAAATATTGCCTAGAAAATTCTGTGAAATCAACCTTGAACTCCTCTCACCAAACCCACAAAAACCCAAAAAGGGTTTTGGGCAAATTTTATTGACCACCCGGGACCCCAATTTTAAGCTTACTCCTTTCAGTTGGCTGCCAAATAGCTACATGAATTTTCAGTTGCAATAGAGCTAAAATCCACCTCCAATTTTTTCCCAACTCCTAAGGGAAATTTCCTCCTCACCACTTAATGAATTTCCAGCTCCCAGACTCCCAACTAAAGCAACTCCCAATTTGGTGCAAAAATGCCCAAACTGCCCCTGCGCAGGCCCAATTCAGACCAATTCAGCTCACTCAAAATGTCATAGCCCCCACCATGGAAATTTTCCAAGTATCTCTGCTCTTCCAATAGGTGATTTCCATGCAAAAACTCATCCACCAAATGCCCAATTTGCTGCCCCAACTCAACTCGACAAATTGCTTCTGCATCCTTGGAGAAACATGCCCTTGCTAATGGATGCACTTGAAATTTGCTTCTCCAATACCTGCAACAAACTACCTACAACTCCCCTAGGGTGACACTCAAGGTTCATCGAAGAAGGAGTTGGAATTTTTGCTTGAAAAATCCTTGTGCTAAACAATATTGGTAGTCTTGGCTAAACAACACAAGAGAACTCAAGTTTAGATGTCAAATTATCAAAAGCCCCCAAAATGATGCCACTTCCTTCTATTTATCTTTGCTGTTCCCTTCTCTCCTTGTGGGCTCCATCCATTCGACCTCCTTTCTCTTCTTCCTTCTCCCTAGCTCGATTTTCCTAAGGGGTTCGAATTCCCCTTTTTGGGTGGCCCCTCATCCCACTACCAAATTAATTTTTCCTTTTCTCTAATGTTGGTGGCCTCCATTTCTCCTAAAATTAAGTGGGGACTCCCTCAACCCCCTTTTCCTAAGTTTTACATTCCAAACTATTTCCCAACACCCAAATTGCAAAAACGAAATTTATTCTTAACAAAATTAATTTAATTGGGGATATTACAATGGTTTGCTTCAATTGTAATCAAATGATTTTAAATAGAGGTCATCTGATTAGAATGATTGACTTCCATGGTCTTAATGAGTTGAACTTGTTTGAGTTGCATATCCTTAATCATTTGAGTCAACTCCTTGATGAGATCACTCTCATTTTCCTTCACTTCAACTTTCGCTTTGACCTTTCATTTATCTCCATCTTTTTCTTCAAAGGCATCAATGATTAATTCTAGAGAATAGAAATTGTTAGCAGGTAAGTCTATGAATCAATCCAAAGCATCGCCATCTAATGAAAAGACGAAAAGTTTCATTTTAATGTCCTCATGGTTAATATCATGGCACCACTTGCTCACACAAAGGTTGAAATTCCTAAGGTGGTTTCAGTACTAATGGCATTGTTACCTACAAAAATAAGCAACTCTTCAATGGCTTCATCCAGAATAAAATTCGGATAGCTTGGAATGTTAGTAAAATCACAAAGGGCGAGCAAATCATTCATGATGTCATGCTCACTTGACCTTGAAAGAACAAATTGATACCGGAGAGAGAGGCTCCTGTACAAGATTAGCAAGAAGCCTATGAGAAGAAACCTTCTTGCATAAGTTCTTGTAGAAATGAAACAAGTGGAGTCACCACTTGAACATGAATTTAACTCTAAAAATCCAAAATGCAAGAATCGAAAGTTAGTCGTATTCAAGGAACAAGAGGCCCTGTCCCTTGACAACGACGCCAAAAAATGTTGCTCTTCACTTGCACACCTAGGTTAATGTGAGAAAAATCCTTAACCCCACAAGGTGTGATCTTGGTGGCAAACTAAGAGAAGGGGCTGTCAGCTAATCCCAACTCTATCCGTTAAAACTCTATCCTATTTAAGCTAAGGGGGGTTGTCCCTAAAGAAAGTTAATAAAGTGAAATGTGAGGTTCTAGGAGACTAAAGTTAATGGAATCACCTATCAAAGATACTTGATTTCAAGATGTAAATAAACAAATATATGAGCAATATTTCAGTGATATATTCAAAGGATAAAGAGTATAGACCAATGCTTAAAAAAATAATTGCTCAAAGTAAATGACAAGTACTTGCTCAAATGGAAATTCAAAGTGCAACGATAAGCAATCTTGCAAAACCAATGTTAGATCGAGATGAACTGGTAAAATATTACTTGCAAAATATAAATGAAGATTGTACTTGTAAAGGAAATGCTCAGGTAACAAGAAATAATGACATCAAATATAATGAGTCAATTCATCATCAAAATGACAAGTACATTAGATAACAATATTGCAAGCAAAACTTAGAATGCTTACAAGGTAACTAAATTAAAATGATGTGCAACCTATCTATGTGGAATGCAATTATCTTGGTTAGTTTTAATCTATATGCCTATCCTAAAGTGAGAAATTCTCGTCTCAAGTTCTTACTAGAGGGTAAGGATTGGGGTGACTTGCAAGGAAGAGGGGTTGAGGAGACACTAAGTCCATCGTTAATGATATCCTTCCCCTAGTCCTTACAAATCACGCGTGTTGTCGTTCTTACAAGGGGACAAATCCACCTTCATAACTTCAGGGTCATACACTTTACTCCGTACCAAATGGAAGAAATTTCAAGGAAAACTGGTCCTATGCTGTCTATACAACCAAGCTTATGCTTGGAGGTAAGTTTTAGAGATGAAAATTAGTACTAAAATGCCTAAATGAGATGCTCGAGTGAATGTTATTGCTTCCAAAGAAAAATATTTATATCAATGCCTAAAAATAAGAGGTAATGCACAAGTAAATGGTACCATCTTCAATGGGAAAGTGAAAGTGAAAATTAGCTCAATGTAGCTCCACAAGTTCCAAATAGATTGCTTGCAAGTAAATGAAATAGATGCCAAATTGCTTCAAATGAAATGACACAGTAATGCTTTAAGAGACATCAACAATAATCAATATAGACATGAGTTGACAATAAGGCGATGAAACAATCGATTCAATAGACTTGTGAAACCAAGTAGATGGATAAATAAACTAGTCCAAGCTTGCCAAATAAATGTAAAGTACTTGCTCGCTCAAAAAAAATATTGCATGTGTTGTAGTAGATTGCATAATACAAGCATTCAAAAAATGGAAATGACAAACTAAACCAAGCTCAATTTATGCAAAATGAAAGCAGATATGAGTGTTATGTTAAGAGGCTAATCATGCATGAATGAAATTAGCAATGAGATTAACAAAAGAGAATTAGAGGAACTAAATAAAAGAGATTAGTCCAGCCACAAACAAATATCCTTCCTCCAAATGAGAGGGCGGTATACCATGGGAGAAACTCCCAAGCTCCCTAAAAAAAAGTTTAGGATATTACAATGAAGAAAATCCTTTCAAAGGCTTCCAATGAAACAAGAGGAAATTTTACAAAGTAGTCACTTATAAGAACAATATTTCCTCCTCCTTGAGAGGGAAAAAACCTTAGCACTTGAGGTACAAAAGGGGATTCTTCAAATTTGAGAATAAATGGGACTAGGTAGAAATTTATGCTTGTAAAATTGTCTTTAATTATATTTTTTGGCACTATATATATATATATATATATATATATATATATATAGTGCAATGTTCCATTAAATTTTTGGGATGGGGGAGCATGGGAGTAGGGGGTGCACATGGGGGATGTGTGGAAGCACCCCCACTATTTAGGGAAATTTAGGGAGGAACGGGGGAACATCAAGGTCCCTAGCATAGGGCCCTTCGTCTCTAAAAATAGGAGATGAAATTCGAAGGGGATTAAATAAAAATGATAAGCATAAAACCCCACCAATAACAGTTCATCCCATAAAAATTCATCATTGTGCAATCCAGTGTAAATGCTATAATCTTTGCCAATCTTAAAATCATAAAAAATGTTATGTTTGTTGGATTTTGAATGGGATATGGAATTCTACTTAAGTTTGATGAGACAAAAGAGATTAGTCCAGCCACAAACAAAGATCCTTCCTCCAAATGAGAGGGCGGTATACCATGGGAGAAACTCCCAAGCTCCCTAAAAAAAAGTTTAGGATATTACAATGAAGAAAATCCTTTCAAAGGCTTCCAATGAAACAAGAGGAAATTTTACAAAGTAGTCGCTTATAAGAACGATATTTCCTCCTCCTTGAGAGGGAAAAAACTTAGCACTTGAGGTACAAAAGGGGATTCTTCAAATTTGAGAATAAATGGGACTAGGTAGAAATTTATGCTTTTAAAATTGTCTTTAATATATATATTTTTGCACTATATTATATTATAGTATATATATATATATTATATATATATAGTGCAATGTTCCATTAAATTTTTGGGATGGGGGAGCATGGGAGTAGGGGGTGCACATGGGGGATGTGTGGAAGCACCCCCACTATTTAGGGAAATTTAGGGAGGAACGGGGGAACATCAAGGTCCCTAGCATAGGGCCCTTCGTCTCTAAAAATAGGAGATGAAATTCGAAGGGGATTAAATAAAAATGATAAGCATAAAACCCCACCAATAACAGTTCATCCCATAAAAATTCATCATTATGCAATCCAGTGTAAATGCTATAATCTTTGCCAATCTTAAAATCATAAAAAATGTTATGTTTGTTGGATTTTGAATGGGATATGGAATTCTACTTAAATTTGATGAGGCTCCAACATTTTGAAACAATTAATTATAATGTTAAAACTTTATATAAATTGATAGAAGAGTTAAGATAAAGAAGAATGTCACTTTTACTATTAGTTACTAAGGTCACAAACTCCTTGAATCTCTATCCCCTATCTTTGTTGTATCCTAAAGGTTTTTTGGAACATGGAAAATGTTGAGGGTGCATTGCCATGGAAGATTGTAGATATGCCATTATCTATATGGAAATATGGCATACTCGTGAAATGTTTCATCATAATGCAAATACTTTTCCACCGTAAAATATCCAGGAGTCTTTTCTTAGTATACAAGTTGTATTGTTATTAAATATTTCTGATTAGACCATCTTGCCTTTCCATTGCGTTTATGTTTTGAATCTTGATTGACTTCTTCATTTTTAAGGTGTTCTTATATTTCGTTGTCTTGAAAGGTAGAATTATTGCAATGTTGGAGAAAAATGGGACACTTAAAATTGCGAATGTAGGAGATTGTGGGCTACGTGTTCTTCGAGAAGGTAGCTAACTTTGGTAAACCTGACTGCTACATTTCGAAATGAGTATATTTGAAAATATTAGAGGGATAGATGAGCCATCATTGTTATTTTGAGCCTTTAATAGACATTAGGATTTTGTAGGTCGGATAATATTTGCCACATCTCCACAAGAACATTATTTTGACTGCCCATTCCAGTTAAGCTCTGAGATTGCTGGCCAAACATACAAAGATGCAATGGTATGTACTTTAGTACCATATTTTACTAGGGAAGTCAAAGTTGTTCTTTCAGAGCATTTTATACATGTTATAGATGTTTTTAGTATTTAAATAATCAAAACTTGTGCTCTCTTTCGAATTGAATTTAAGTTCCTCGTAGAACTAATATCCTGGTAACTTGTAACTTATAATATAGAGTCTAGGAGTTAATGACATCATTCATTGCTTGAAATGTCTTGGCATTTTATAAATCCAAATATTGAATCTTCGTTAGTCAAAGTAATTAGTTGACTAAAGGTTCCTTTCTCGTGTGAAATTAATTTCATAATTTTTTTGAGACATTTCCTTTGGCTGAAGATTTGGGGGAACTATGATAATAAGCATTAAAACACGGGACATTTTATTTAGTGTTTAAGGTAATCACATGGCTAAAATTTTAAATTTTATGGGATTGCATATGTTCAAATGTATTGTGAGACGTTGTAATATTTATTTAATCTAAAGATTATTTAAAAATAACGATGATGTATTATGGTAAAGTAAAAAATAAATCGTATATAACAATTGACATGGAAGTCAATGCTATATTAATAAGATTAAGTGGTTAACAAAAATAATGAGTGGTTAACAAAAATAATGAAGCTTATCTTTCTATATCTATAACATTCTTGTATGTCATTAAACATAATGATATATACCGAGTGTAGTCTACAGAGGCCTCAATTTTGCCATTTCGGTGGGATTTTGCAAAAATCTGGTGAAATGTTTTGGAAATCTGGGATACAGCTGTGAAGTTTCATATTTTAGGTGTCCCAGGTTTTTATGGTGTTGAATCAATTTTCACCATAAAAAAAGATTCAACTGGGCCAACTAGTCCTAGCTGTCATTTTATTGGAAAATAAATGGCAGGATTTCAGATTTTTGGCCATCTCTGGGTAAAATTGACACGTCAGTAGATGACGCCTCTCTTTTTTTCTCTTCACCTATCATCATTTTTTTTCACATCTTACTGGAGTGAATGTGGCAGCGGGCCGTATCATTTTTGTCTTTGCATAGTCTCTCCCCCATGGCCACCTTTTTTTTCCTAAAATGTATTGGAGCCACCCCAGTCAATGTGGCATTGGGCATTTTTCAATGGTATTGGAGTCACACCAGTAAATGTGGCATTGGGCATTTAGAGAGGACTTTGTCAAGTTAAAGTTCGGAACACATTTGGAGAGACACGTTGATCGATTAACAGAGGAGGTGTATTAAGTCTTATACCAATCATGAAAGAGGGACAAAGAAGAAATTGGCGGCTGCTAATCAAAGCTTGACCTGGTTACCAATCAAACGGAAAGGAAACAACTTCCGAGAAGGATCAGAACTCAACGCCCCGCAGCACAGACCTGGCAGCTATCTAAAGACCGACCCCGACGGTATAGTCTATTTAGTGGTGAACACCGACGGCATCAAATTCGACCTGCAGCACAGTGGCATCTTGTCTATAGAAGAACCTGGTGCATGTAAATAGTGACTTGTAAGTGTATTGCATGTTGGCTGCATTAACTCTGACAGAAAGGCGATGGTGTATTCTGTGATGGATAAAGGCGGCTTCAGCGTAGAAGAATTAGAGGTTGTAGAAATCCAAAGATCCTGTGGGAGCACATGCAATTTGAGAACACGGTTTCTGAATGGCGAAGACATCTCTCCAGGGATCCTTGTAGACATCTAGAGCTGGATCAGTTCGAAGGTATACGATATTATTGCCATCAAATAACAAATCCTGACGATATAATAAGTGAGAAATAAGCCATACAGACTAGGTGAAATGAAATTAGGAAACTTGCTTGATATATATACAAACCTTCTATGCGATGAGATTGGGCGGATGGTTCCAATGAGAATTACAAAAGTTGCTTGACACATGTACAACACATTTGTTTGTCATTTCTGAGCCTGCTTGATACATAACACCTCTTTATGTCATTTCTAAGTTTGCTTGATATAATACAGTGTTTTATTTTCGTCTCTTTTGTCTTTTTGAATATGCTCCATCGTTCAGTATAATATTCATATTATATATGGACAAAGGCTTGAAAATGGGATCCTTATCTATTTTGGAAATGGGACAAATCCTAAATCCATATAGGGTTGTAATAGATATGTCTGGAGTATAATCCTAGTTGTATAGAAAGGAAAATAAAACAGCACTTCAGAAACAAATAACTATTTTTAAGTGTGTATATATATATTGTTGAGATAATAAGGATCTTGTAGATTTATGGTGAACACTTAAACAAACAGTAATCCAACCAAACAAAAAATATAACAGCACTTTTAACAATGATCGCAATAGAGATGAATGCAAACCATATGCTTGAAAGAGAAATCCAACATAAGGGAGAACCTAAGAAACCAGACTCGCTCCCCTGGCCCCATGTGTCCCGAATCAGATGAATCAAACACGATTCGGTGGGGCACATGTTCTCCGGATCGTGTCCAGATTCCAGGACACGTGTAACGGAATTTTTCCCTCCGTGCGCCTTTAAAAGTGCAATTTGGCCCTTCTTTTCTTCACCAAAGTCTTTGTGGGTGAGCTGTGGGTGTGTGAGAGCTAAGAGCAAAGGTCGTTGGAGCATTTTAGAGGCGATACAAGCCAAAGATAAGTGAATTTTCTCTCTACTTTTTTGCATTTTTATTACAGTAGTTTGCATGTGCATTTGTTTTACAAATTTGTGTATTTTTTCTTTATTTTTTTACAGCATTCATGTCTCAATCAAGGGCAATAGGGAAGGGGCAAAGGAATGGGAAGAATATTCCCATTGGAGATGCCCCTCCTCTTCCAATTTCATCAAGGTCTACAAGTGTTCCCTCTATTGCAAGTGGGGCTGCAACAACAACTTCAAATCTTGAGGGAAGACAACAGCCTCAAGATAGCAAATATCCCTTGTGGAAATATGTCATGACTCACAAGAGAGCAAGGGCTAGACAACAAGATGAAGGGAGGAGGAAATGTTGCTTGGAAATGTAAGTATTGCAAAACTCATTTCATGAGCACATATTTCCGTGTGAAAGCTCATTTGTTGGCTTTACCAAGTTGTGGAATTGCAGC